>JZLH01S0170953.1:5180-28539 GCA_001188425.1 Eucidaris tribuloides | reverse complement strand
TTTTCTTTTTACAAACCATTTCACTTTGTCTTGTGTTGGGTTTTACCTCGGCGTAGCGACCATAGAAACAACAGAGCTTACAGAAACAAATCTTTGTTTGAATAATTGTGGTAGCGAGTTAATCTTTAATGAATCACACCATTTCTCCAATAAATTAAGTACGCAGTTTCATATACAGTTTAATCATTGATCAATACCTACCACCATTGATGTTGTCAGTAAAAATGCGAAATGAACAAGAAATTATTATAACTAATCTAAATGCCAACCACATTATTTATCACCATGCCACCAGGCCACAACTTTCATGCAACATAATGCAACTTTGATGCAACATTTTCTTGTTAGTATTTCACATAATTTTGTATATTGCTTTTATTAATCTGTTGGTTGACAAATTCCTCAAGCCAAAACAATACGGCTCTGCAGCAAGACAATTTTCAAACTTATTCAACATCTTTGAAATCATGACTCTCGCTATAATTTGTGTCAACTTTTTCAAAAAAAGATGCCATAGCCACTTGGAATGTATAGCAAATTTTATGCCCATTACCTTTCTGACAAGGTTGCGTTTGGCAACCTTTATAACTTGCACAATACATAGCCAACAAGTAAATGTATGCAACGTTGCATTTTTATTATGAAAATGTTCTTCATAGACACAGTTGAAAGAACATACTGTAATACGCCATATATTTCGCGGTCCACATATTTTCGTGATTTTGCTTCAATACGGGGCGATTTTCGCGAGAGTTAATATTTTCACGTTTTATTGTGATTTATATCCACTTTGGTACAGGAAATGCTCACTAGCGTGAAAATTTTCCAGCGTTCAGTACAGTCGCGAATATTGTGAAAATAAACACCACGCGGAAATATTCAGCATATTTACAGGTAGCTTCATCATTTAGGCTGCTGAAAAGAAATATACATTAAATTTGAAATTTTGAATACATTTACCAAAGCTGTCTATTACATTTACTTTGTAAATCTTAACCACACCCCTAGGAATGATTTCCACTTGTTACTTGGGGTGCGGAGTTTTAACTCTTAACGTGCCAAAGTCACAGAATCTGCCCACGTCAATACACATAAAAGCTATAGAGGTTTGAAATCCTGGACCATCGTTAAGAGTTAACAGCAAGCCATTGCCCACTAACAGTGTCAAAGAACCAAATCAAATCCTTTGGGGCTGTACACTTCCTGAAGAAAATCCAGGGGTGTCACGACACTGTCAAGTCCTAGGGGCCTGGTCTGCACGGTGACTCTTAATGTGCCAAAGTTGCAAATATGCTCCACATATACAGCGTGTCTCAAAAAAAACATTGTGCAAGTGAAAAGCGCCTTCTTTGGCAATTGTAAAATACTGTTGTGACAAAATGGTTACATCAATGTCAAGGGCAAATTCTCAGCTTTCAAATGCCATTTGTTTTGTTTAATTTGCTTGTTTTAATCCTGAGATATGTTTAGTTAACAACGAAAGGATGAAATCACAAATGTGCCACTTTTACTACAGTCAATGATAGTATCAGGCCCTGTTCTGTAAAAGGGGCATGATTGTGGTTTTACCTTTGGTTGTTAACTAAACATATCTCAAGATTAAAACAAGCAAATTGAACGAAACAAACAGCAATTGAAAGCTAAGATTTTGCTCTTGATGTTGACTGTTCAATTTGCTTGTTTTAATCTTGAGATAATGAGATATGTTGTAAACATCAAAAGGGCGAAATTACAATTGTGCCACTTTTATATGGACTTAAGTAAAAGTGGCACGATTGTGATTTTAAACTTTTGTATTTAATTAACCCGTCTCCGCGAATCCCTGATAAAGTCGCACACCACAAACGCAAGGAAACTGCAGACTATTGTAATTGGGATGGATGAAATGAATGTGAAATGTTTTCAAAAGTTCATGCTTGTGTCACAATAATAATGTGCGACTTTATCGTGGTATCGTGGTTGCGGGACACATTTTATCTTATTTTATTGTATTTTCTTTGCATGTACCTACATAATCATGTACTTCTAAACATCTCTGAGTTAATCTAACAGTAATTAATTATCTCCCAACTCAATAATAATATGTTCGCCTCTTTTCCAAATCATTTTTATAAGACGTCGTTATGTTGTTTTAAAAGGGGAACCTAATCAATACAAGCTTGCTTTTAACAAGGCCCCCTTCATATTTCCTTTTATCTCCATGTCTTGTTTACTACTTATTACATATTGATACTTAAATACTGTACATAGTACAATTTTATGTTATGTGAACTCTATATTCTTTTTTTATGAAACTGTAATTCTTACCTTTCACTACGATATGTTTTACATTATTACATGTATGTTGTGTTATATCATCGGAAATTTTATGTTATGATATGTTATGTGAAATGTGAAATATGAAATAAACGAATAAATAAATAAATAAATAAAAATTATGCATATCTCAAGATTAAAACACACAAATTGGACAAAACAAACCGTATTTGAAAGCTACGACTATGCTCTTGACATTGATGTAAACATTCTGTCGCAAGAGTATTTTTTAAGTGCCAAAGAGGGCGCTTTTCACTTGAACAATTTTTTTTTTTAGATGTACTGTCCATAGAGCTGTATCAGCAGTATAAAAGTGATGGGTTCGAAAAGTATTCCACAAGCAAATTTCAGCCCAGTTACTGTTGGGATTTGCTGCTATTGGAGGCATTGTCGAGCTTGAGTATATACTTGGAAATATGTCACCAACAGCATAATAAGGTAAACCACCGATTAGAGTAATACAGCTATCAAGGGAAACACAAGTATTTATACAATTAGTTGACAAGTATAAAGGAGAATAAAGATGTATTTCTCTGCTAAATATAAAGATAAATATGTTAGTGATGAAACAATAAATTGAAAAGCATGTCAGAGCTGTAAAAACATTTGTTTGTATACTTCTATATTCATTTATCTATTTATTTATTTATTTACTTATTTATTCATTAAATTATCATACAGTAGCTCTTTTTTTTTTTAATGTGAACCATTAGGCCATGTGCAAATCAACAACACTCTTTTTTGGTTTATTGTAAAATAAAGCACATCTGCAATGTTATTTTTGCTTGTTTGCTGCTGGTATTTGAACTTGAATTGGATCTGCCTGATCAGTGAATCTTGAGATATGAAAATTTTTGTTGTATGAAATTTTTATGAATATCATATGCATTTCTGATCCAAATGTGCACTGGTATGATTATATTCTGAAATGTGCAATCGTTCACAAAGACTAAGTGAGTTGCTACAGTATACATTTTTAAGTTTATGGTATCCACTGTTTCAAACATTTGGCTTTTTCAAAGTGGTCTGAAATGATTTACACAAATATGGAATTCAACATTGAATGTTACGAAGCTTTTAATTCAAATAAACACTCAAAAAAATAATCCACTCTGCTTGTTAAGTTTTTTTCCATGTAGGAAAAATAACTCCAGCAAACTGGGGAAGCAATATGAAAATATCTCAACTGAAGACTCTGAATATCTTTGATGGTTTGTAAATGGATATTAAAATACAAGTTCCCAACAGACATTTAGAAAGGTAATTTGAATATTTTTATTGTGACTTCTGGATTACTAAAAAAACAAGAAGAAAAACTGTCATAATGTTTGGCAAAATACCATCAATGACTGACAGACTAATCTTTAATAACCTGGAGATGATTTGATGATTTGATTTCAATAAAACACATGTTCTCCATCTTCAACGGTTAAATGTCACTTACAATTGCATATCATTTCATATTCCTTCCCCTGAGCTGAAATGCACAACAACAAATTTAAGTTCACCACATTATTACCCAGTATTTGGTCAAGATGGAAAAAAAGGAGAGTTTTTACAGCACTGACATATACACACAGAAGTAAAAGGTTATGGTTAGGGTTAGTTAGTTGAAGCATTCACCTGTACGGGAGGAGTATGAGGTGAGGCTTTCCTGTTTTTCAATTCAGTCTTCCAGGGAGGCTCACTGCTGGGTGGTGTTTCTTTGGAGACAGGGGGTTCCCCGGGGTGGGGAGACGGATGCTCTGCTAGGGTGGGGAGGGCATGGGGGGCGGGGGTGGGTGTATGGTTTGTCGTTTCTTCCGAAGGCTTGGCATTGTGGGCACTGGTTGGGGTTGTTGTGGAAGGCGGGGATGGCTCTGCGAGCTTTTTATGTTTTGACCGTGGGGCTAGGGGTGGGGGTGCCCTGGAGGGGGGTGACTGGGAGGAGAGAGGCTGGGGGGTGAATTGCTGGGAGGGAATATCTGTAAGAGAGGCAGGACAGGTGGTAAAAGAAATTGCTTAATCTGAAAACATATGGGTTAGTTAAACTTGAAATATAATACTGCCACATTGGGACGTTGGAATTGTCAATAGCACATGGAATGTGACTTAAGAAATAAGTACTTTGATAATTGAATCTGTTGAAAATCTTTGTACATGGGTCATTCAACAGAGTTCGACAAGACTTGAGGTATATTTTCCATTTTTTTCTCCATAATTGTTAAACTACTAATTATTTCCAAATACATTATTGCTTTATTAATCTCAAGTGCCATCAGTAAACATCTGAAATACAAAGATGGGCTGTCCATTGATGCATTTTCCACATATTTGTAAAAAAACATACGTTTTGGATGTAACTGGAAACGGTTTCCTTGTTACATCCGAAACGTATATTTTAAGGTATATATCAAACCAGTCAGGGTCTCTGTCTATAATATATTGTCTGGTTACTGTGAGGCCCGTCGGTAGTTCAGTCAACAAAGACTGGGATCGGGGTAGGCCAGCTTCATTGGTTTCCGGTGATGGTTTTGGATGTAACGCGAAAACCATGCTGTGTGACATTTTGTGGAAACCTTTACATCCAACATGGCAGTCCTTCATTCAGACATATGTTTCGCTGCATTGCTACCCTCACTTAGAGTGATCATGCAGGTGTTCTCTTAGGAATGTATTCCCAACTAGCTTTGTATTTCTGTTATGGATCTGTAGATTTAATTCCAAACAGTGGCTTGCGGATGTAACTGGAAACCGTTTTCCCGTTTGTCTGAAACATAGTTTTGTAAATAATTTTAAAAATATGTCCTTGAACAACCTGTTTGTGGTACTTGTGTACTCCATTACAGCACCAATTATATCTAAACAGGATTTCACAATTACATTATGTCCTATAAAAGAAATACAAGGATGATGAGGAAAATGTGACATGTTGTCGAATCTCTGTGGAATGAACCACATATGAACAGCATTGAACGACTACAGTGCACTCCCGTTATAACAAAATTTCTGTTACAACGTTACAACGAAGTAGAAATCAAAGACACTACATAAAACTGTGGGAGACTTGTTTAAAAAATTGTCGAACTTTGCTATCTGACATGTCTGACAGTGTTTGAATGGACAAATAAACACCCTAGAACACAAAAGTTTGGACAGTTATGCTGTCACTAGTAAAATATGTGCAGATAAACATTGGCACATTAATTTTATATCAGCCGATAGGAAATTTTGCAACACACAGTCTATGGGGAAAACTGGAATGGTCTCTCAGTGATTTTCACTTTTTCAAAGCACAAAGCAGTTTAAAACGATCGTTTTAAACTGCAATTTTTTCAGGGCTTCATTTTTAGACCTTATCAGAGACACTGGTAGCATGGGGAATCATGTAGCTCAGATTTTTTAAACTGGAAACATTGTTATACAATGTCTTTAAGGTCTCAAAATTATTATCTATAAATCTTTACATACTTTCACCGTTTGGTTATAACGAAATTTCGATACGACGAAAGAAAACTGCCGGTCCCGAGGACTTTGTTATAATGGGAGTTGCCTGCACAATACACCTCTTACATTTGATCCTATATTTAATTCTGCCATGATGTAACAAGCAGGAAGCATAGACATACATGTAAACTTACAGCAAAGCCAATCAAATGTTTTGCTAAGTATGACGTTTAACCATATACAGTGAAAGCTCTTATCTAGCTCTAAACACATATGGAACACACGGCAACAAATTGTGAAATAAAATTTGATTTTACATTATATTTTCACAAATTGTCATTATGCAAGTGATATCAATTTGCATTAAATATTAAGTAATATGATAACATTTTCATAGCTTTTTGAAAGTTTACCGGTATTATCATCGGTCTAAACTCATTCGATGTAAATCATGTAGTGTTTTTTTCATTAAAGAAATCACTTTTTTTCAGGTATATACTGATAGATTTGATTGTAAGTCTAATTCTCAAGATATTTTTTGATGTACTTTGCAGTAGTTTCTGCACGATATTGACAATTCCAACTTCTTAAGTGGCAAAAAGTTACATAAATCCAGTCAGTTCATTGCATTAACAATTTGAAACTATTTAAAAAAAAAATAAACACACCATGAAAAGGGCAAAGCATCCCTGACAAATACCAAAGCTGGATAAAACAAGGAACACAAATTAGTCAAGTACATGTATAACAAGAACAACACTGTACAACATACCATGACGAATGTAACACACAAAACCTACGACAAAACATTAACCATAAATACATACAGCGTGTTCCAGAAAAAATGTCCCTCTCGTAGACAACCGAATAATTACCAAAATCAAGGTTAATACTCAATTAAGTTTACATATTTACAAAACCCATTTGATTTTGTAGTTCGTGTAAAAATTTCAAGGGTCTCGCTTCATTGGTTTTAAATATACATGCTCTTATGTAACAGAAGTGCTTTCCGGCCCATTCCAAGTTTAAAGAAAAGCACACTACAGACATACCATGCATTATTCCATGCTTCACTTTCATGTCAATGACTGTGGTTTTGTTTTATTAAGTAACTAAAGTCAAGTTCATTCACTTTTTAAAATGAAAACTAATCAAAATGCAGTTCCACTAGTCATGTTTGCTTTTATAGGATGTGTTCCATTTAAAGTTTTTCCTTCAATGTCCAGCTTGTGAACCTTTATTGTTCTCCTGCACATCCTTCCACCTGATTACCATTCAGGGTGATGCATTGATGAAGCACTGCAAACTTGGAATGGACTGAAAAGCACTGTTGTTACATAATGGGCTGTGTATTCAAAACCAATGAAGCAAGACCAATGAAATTTTCACAGAAGTTAAAAATAAAATGAGCTTTTTAAATATGTAAACTAAATTGAGTATATAACCAGATCTTTGGTAATTATTCTCTTGTCTACGAGAGGGACTTTTTTTCTGGGACACGCTGTATGAGTGTATGAGTACATCTATCTGACTGTAAATATATTTCTGTATAGAAAGAATTATGTAGTTATAAATTTCAATTGTGGGATGCAGGCGAGACATATATTGCGCATTGCATAACTTTCTTGTTTGTCTTTAGGTCATTTGTTTTGATATCACTGTTATCCCGTGAGATGGATATCTGAAATCGACACCATTTATACAACTCATAAAATAAAAGGTAAATAGCATGATTGGAGGCAGTCCCCAACTTATGGTGAAACTATTCTAGACTCAAGTACACTATGCAAGGATTCTGCTGTGAAAATCTTGTGCTCAAACACTGACTCATTCTAAAATAACTACTGTCATTATCCCTTGTGGCTTTCCATGGGATTTATCATTAATTTCTCTTGGGGCATGACAGAAAGAAAATGCTGGTATGTTCATGCTTGATTCTCCCTAAGTGAACAAATTAAAGACAAATCCTTCCAGCTGGGAGATTCACTCCAGCTGGTGTACATATTGGTATATATTTCAACTCATTTGGTTCTTGAGGCATTTCCAAGTGTTCCCAGCTATCTATTCCACTAGCCACGGCACAAACAATGATAACACTGACAGTTGTTGTTTGTCCCCAAGCTTATACATGTAGTGTTTTTACTTAACAGACATAATCTTATGCTATTTGTAGCATCAGATAAACAAATCATTTCATTTTCTGGGCCTTTTTGTATAAAAGTTGTGAATCTTTTGATTGGTCGCACGTCTTTGAATGCCAGATTCTGATTCTATTTCCTGTATTTCTTGTATAAACAACACTAGAACATCACAAGCATAGATTGATTATCTGGTTAGCGAAGTTATTTCTGCTTGATTAGTAGCTGTTAACTGCTTTAGTTATTGAAGTTGTGATGTTATATTTATAGTTACAAACAAGCAAACAACAACAACAACACACAAGCCATAAAAGCAACATGCAGCAATGGAGCTAGTAGGGAGGCTGTGCAGGTGAATCTATTTAATACATATAGTGCATGTTTACATGATAAATATTCAGTTTACATGATAAATATTCAGAAAAACCTATGTAATTACTACTCATCACAAATATAACATGAATTACTTATTGTTTTATTATTTCTGTTTGTTGTTGTTATTCATAATATATATGGTGTATATAATGTAGGATTTCAGAATTGAGAATGCACATAAATACCAACAATAACAATAACAACCCATTGAGCAGAGTTTAATCTTGGAAATGCTAAGTACATGTTCATCAACAGGCTGTATAGCATTTTCTTTTTAAATGGAACTCCTAGGTATAATAATTTTGGTAAAATTTCCACACTTTCTTTTTAATATATTGGAAGAATATATCATGAAATCTTTGTCCAATTTAGAAAAAAAAATCTAAGACCATTTGAGGTAGATATGTTAAATACATGACCAAGACAGACAATTTTTTTATGATGTCCTGGGCTTATTAATCATCAAGAATATAATAACTTTGAACTTTAATGACACCATGAACTGTGAGTTGCATCTTTAAGACATCACATCACATTGAACATGAGCAATGTTAGCTTTTCAGCATGGATGGTTAATACAAGCATATTTGTTTAGCAGGCAGAAAATATTTCAGTGTCAGATGAAGGTGGACAATAAGACATGTTAGTCATTATCACAATTAATTTTGTTAATCCCTTTAGCACCATAGACTCACTCATATCAAACCTTAACTCCCCAGTCATGATACAAAAGACGGATTAACACATACTGTAGTTCCGAAGGCGCAGATATGAACCACACAATACACATAATGTCCATAGAGCTATATTTCTCTGGCAAGTTAAGAGTTAATGGTTATACGCACACACAGAGGACCCAGACGATGTGGGTCACATGACTCTAGGAATGGACGAAATGAGACGACACAAATTCGTGACTTTCACCTTTTCTTGCGACGGCGACTGGAGCGGAAGTTGCATTGGCGGCTTGCGTAGAGATTTTTTAATATCCCTACTCCAGGGTGGTGCAGTGATTTTTTCTTCGCTATCGGGTTGGGTGGTGGTGGTCCTGGGACCATCTATACTGTCGGAGGATGAGTTGACTAGAGGTGAGATGCCGGGTGAGGGGGACTGGAGGAGCATGCAAGTTAGGGGATGAGAGACGAGTGAGAGCGACATCACATGAAAGATGGGAGGATGGTATAATGATGATTGGAGGTTGAAAGGGGTGAGGATGGACACCGAAGATGATAGCAGGTTGATAACCATGATGGTGTTTTTACGGTCATGATGAAGACAGATTTTGCAAGGATAATTGTTATCACATTCATAATGGTGGAAAAGAAGGTATATATGAAAGAGGTGATAATGGCAATGATAAGGAAGAAGTACCAGGAGGAGGAGGAGGGTGAGAAGGAGAAGGAGAAGGAGAAGAAGGAGAAGAGGAAGAAGAAGAAGAAGAAGAAGAAGGAGGAGGAGGAGGAAGAAGGAGAAGAAGAAGAAGAAGAAGAAGAAGGATCTAAGGAGGAGGAAGAAGGAAAAGGAAAAGAAAAGGAAAAGAAGAAAAAGAAGAAGAAGAGAAGAAGAAAGAAGAATGGAAGAAAAGAAGAAGAAAAAAGAAGAAGAAGAAAGAAGAAGAAAGAAGAAAAGAAAAGAAGATAGATAGCTAAAAGAAAGGAGGAGGAGAAAAGGAAAAGAAGAACGAAGGAAGAGAGAAGAATAAAGAAGAAGAAGAAGAAGAAAGAAGAAAGAAGAAGAAGAAGAGGAAGGAAGAGAAGAAGGAAGAAGAAGAAAGAAGGAGGAAGAGGAGGACGAGGAAGAGAGAATCCTAGAGAGGCAGAAGAAGGAGATGAGGATGGAGGATAGAGGAAGAGGAGGAGAAAGAAAAAAAAATGAAGAAAAAGACAAAGACAATGAAGAAGATGATGACAGATGGAGTGAGATGTCAAGATGTGTATGTCAATGATATTGATACCATTCATGAAGGCGGACAGAGGGTAATCATCAAGGAATCAATGGTGGCAATGATGATGATGATGATGATGATGTTGAAGTCGATATTTGGGTTATGATCGTAATGATGATGATGGCGAGGAGGTTGAAGTTTTGATAAAAGTTGTGGTAGAATTTATTTAAGTGGTAACAAAATGGTGACAAAAATAATAAGGTAAAATTATGTTTGGTAATCATAATGAAGATGGTGAATATTGAAAATTCAAAGTGTAATTATGGAGGATGCAAGTTCACGATAGTTGTATTTGAAAATAATGGAGATGAGAATGTGACAAGTGGCCGCAGTAATGATGATGATGAAGTGTCAATGTACCATGACAGAAAATTGATTTTATCCACGAAACATTATGAAGTGATAAAATAACATTAGCAAGAAGTGTGTAAATGTCATGTGGATGGCAATATTAGCATCATCATGGAAATAGAGAATTCAATGATTGACGAACCCATTAGGAAATTAAGTTTCATGGGGAAGAGAAAGAAAGGAGCGGGAGTGAGTTGCAAAATTGCGGTGAAAAGATAAAAAAAAGAGAGCCGTAACATAACAAAAATCATAACATGCCTGTGCATCTATCAACAGAAACACTACAAAACAATATAATATAATACATGTGACAAAGTGTTATTTATAAATCGTGCAATCGCTAAATAAAAATCAGTCTTTAGAATAAATATGCAAGTGCACCATACTTTTTGCATGTTAACAAGCTTCTAATTCTGCATAGCTTTCACTCTAAATACAGATTTATATAATATAATCACTACTGAAAAATTTGAGGTAGACAGTCATAAATTGGATAATGCTCCGTGATTGAATTTTGAAATTGTAGAAGTTTATTTTGTAGAAAAAGAGCAGTTATCAATTTGTTTCGTTTTTCTGATTTGTGGGAATAGTAACGTATGTAAATGCATCTCGAACCCATTTATTTTCCAAAAGTCAAATTGAAATAAAAAAAGAAACAAACATGTTGGGAAATTTTTAAAATACATGAATTCACAAGGAGAATTGACAAGGTATATCTACATCTTTTAACCCAAACAAAGCAACATGTACAAATCATATTTTCTACAAATGAGTTTGTATTTCATTCTATTACACAAATTATATAATTCTACACTATCTAATTCTGTAAGATGTGTAATTACCACAGCAGTAAATTGTAATGATGTGATGGAAACAAATATCCTTCTGGGCTCTTTTGCATGAAACTTGTACCATTTTCTAACCAGTTTGGAATGAATAAAACCCAACACATATGAATATTTCTTAATCATTCTCGATCATAAGTTGTAATCACTTGCAAATAATTAAAAAAAAGGCGCAGGTAACAAATTTCAATTAGTGTAGTCTGGATTAAAATGTGTAAACTTTGCAACAAACATGATTATGACTGTTGCACAATCCATGAAGTAACAGAACGAGGCAAATAAACCTAATCATAATATCACTGAAGTAATCACACATGTTGTAACAACAGAAATAACTTGTACTACTATTCTACTGAATCCATCAATGCATTTCCAAAGCATCCCAACAAAGTAAGTTTTAAATGAACAGTTTGAAATTCAGGAAAGCTAACATTCTGCCAAATAAAACAAATACTATAGAAACTTTCTGCAGTGATGAAAATGATCTGGTAGTTGATTCAGATTTCTCTAGCCAACTTTTGAATCATGGAATGATTTATTTTTTCCTTACAAGATTGAAATTATTTGCTGTATTACACAGCCACTTTGCTCACCTTTTGTACACATGTCACATACTGTAGGTTATGGGTTAAATCAATGGGAATATACAAGGGAAGTGTCCTTTATTCACTAGTTAACACAGACACAAAGGAGAGCAATCAGGACAAAATCTCATTTTATACTCATTCCACCTATCTCTGGGATGTTTCAGGCCCGTATATCATCGACTGAGAACCAGAAGTGCTCTATTACTATACAAAGTACATGGCACAAGCGCCCTTCTGGTTGTAAGCTGACAATATGTCCATAACACTGTCCAACAAACACACACAACACTATGCACACATGCAGGGGTCGATCAACTAGCAGTACATCTCGGGGAACAATTCGGGCCAAGATGCATACGAGATACGACACAAAATCGCACGATACTCGGCCGAGTAACGGGCGCCCACTTACCGATGATGGGACTTGGATTCCTGGTCCACCAACTGTAGAGGGCGGTCTTCTATTGCCAACTGCCTTAGGCCTTGAAAGATTTAAATGTGTGAGTCTTTCTGTGGGTTTGATCTCGTCGAACGTTGAATCTGGCGAAGGACATGATGACAAAAATGAGAAACAATTCATCATATGCAGGTTACATATATTTCTTTGCAAGTTCAGGTTTTGTATAGCTCTTTTATTGATTTCTATTTCTACACAAAAGATTCAAGACTAAATCTCAGTGCTCCAGTCTAACTTTAATTTCCTGAAAAAATAATCATATTGGCTTTTGGAAAAAACACACACACAATTACATCACAAGACGTTTTATAACTTTAAATTTATACGAGAACTAAACTTCTACAAACTTGTTTGATTTAAGAAATGGCAATTTTGGTATAAATCATTGACAAATCCAACTTGGCTGAAAACTATACACCTTAAAGGTAAATGACATGATTGGTGGTAATCCTCAACTTAGGGTAAAACTATTCTAGAATCAAGTAAATTGTGCAAGGATTCTGTGAAAATTTTGTAGTCAAAAGATGACTCATTCTAAAATAATTTTCATCAGTATGCATTGTGACAGACAAATATGTTGTGTACATTTCTGTGGGATCTATTTCTTTCAGGGCTCAAGAGAAACAAAATGCTAGTATGTTCATGCTTGATTAGGCTTAAGTAAGCAAATTCAAAAGATAAATTCTTCCAGCCCGGAGATACACTCCAACTGGTGTATCCATTGCATATCCTTCAACCAGTTTGGTTCGAGAGGCATTTCTCATATCTCCAAATCATGTCACTGCCTTTTAAATACAACAAAACAATCGCAGCAACAACTGCCAGCACCAGCACCACCACAACAACCAGCACCACCACAACAACCACCACAACAACCACCACCACCACAACAACCACCACAACAACCACCACCAACAAAACAGGAACACCATCACCACTGACAATGACAATGAAAACAACAACAGTGTGCCCTACCTAATATGGATTTTGCTTTGCCATAGTAACAACAAGAACAACAAGATCAACAACAAAAACAACAAAACCACCACCACCACCATCACCAACATCACCACTAGCATTACACCACCACCACCAATTACACCAACAACAGTGTATTATGTAAAAATGACCTGTCACCACAAAATGCACCATAAGTGGAAACAACAAGAAATTGTTTTTTCACACAGTCTTAAAATAGAGAACCTAAGCTTTAAAACAAAATATAATTTGTCTTGTATGGATGAAGCAAACCCGTGTAAAACCCTGCTCACATGTTTGAACTATCACCTAAGCCATATCAGGAAAGCGGAGAAAAACGGCTGCAAAGATAGTGATCATCCATGTGAAACGGGAGGCCTTTGACAACTGTTTCGTGGAAAGCTCGGTAAAACTAGTCACTTTCCAAAAGAGAACTGTGGATTGGACAATCCGTTTCGATTCTTACATTCACCTTCATTGAATAGTTCATAAAAGTAGCTCTGCGGATACCAAAATTGTTACTGGGGGATTTGGAGATGATGGATAACAAGCATTTATATTTAGGGTTACATCATGGTTAATCTCGCAATGTGTAGATCAAATTCGGCCAAATTTTCAAGCTCCCGTTAAAACATGCTCGAAGTTCAATTCAAGAAAAATCATACTTCTGAAACTTTTCTGGCCCTCAAATTTGGACAGATGAAAGATTAGTATGTACTATAAGAAAATATCAGAATCCCAGAATCAACTTTTCCAACCCAATGCGATTATTTATAGCATTTACACAAAAACCTCCATTGCGACTTATTGATCGTTTTGTGGTGACAGGTCACAAATGTTTCACATTGTCCTACCTAGTTTGGGTTCTGGTTTGCCGGAATCGGTGCTATCCTTTCCCGGTTCGACTGCATCGATTGATTTGGTCCCTTTGGCCCCCGGCTTACTGAATAACTGTGGTCTTTTGCCTGCTGGAGGGGGTAGCACCTGTGTACAACAAGGCAAACAGTACAACATTATTATTATCTTGTGGCATATCTGGAATATTATTATAAAAAAAAAGGAGTAAAATGTCACATTAGGGGATATGAGAATATAATACTGTACATGTATCCCAGATTTGTTTTCCTGGAAGCAACACAATCATAAAACAAGACAAAGGGCAATACATGAGTGTATCATCCAACGCCATATCTAGAAATTCATAAAAGAAAAAAAAAGCAGGGGGGGGGGTTAAATGCACCAATGGTGGATCTGAGGATACATGTATAATACCACAGAAAATGTTGAAATGCTTGTAAACATATCAGAATGCCATTACGTTTGTATTATTTTTCCGGCAAATTTCACAAGGCACAAAGAATATGATGTTTATTTTGCTATTTGACCTTTCGTTTTCTTGTTATATGCAAATAACCTAATTACAGACAATAATTTGCATAAATTTGCCTTTATGCAGACTAGTCCAAGCTAGAGACCATGGAACCATCTTTTGTAATGTTTTTTTTGATGGATTCTAGTGAATTCGAGGGTGCTGATTCCAAATCTGATGGGTGCCAGACCCGAAACCTTGAGCGTTTTTAGAAAAATGCAAAAAATCAAAATGGCCGTTAAAACCATTAAAAATGTCACTAGTACCGTACACATTTCAGTCATCTTTTGCAGCAGAACACGTTTAAAAAATGCTAATTTTTTTCCTCCGGCACCCGCCTGATCATGAGGCAGCACCCTCAATTAATTAGATTCCATCAAAACAAATTTTACATGTCCAAAGGATAATTTGAATATGCATGATCATGTAATCTCCGGGGCCATCATATCGGGTTTTAGACAGCCATGATTAATTTGTACATTTTTAGGAAAACTTGCAAGGTTTTCAGTTAGGTACCCACCGGATTTGGAATCAGCACCCTAAAATTGACTAGAATACATCAAAATAAGGTGTATATGTTGAAAAAGACTACTGAAATAAGTATGGTAATGGGACCTTAGTGGACTTTCAACGGTTTTGGTGGCCATTTTGTTTTTTTTTTGGCGTTTTTACAAAAACGCTCAAGGCTTCGCGTCTGGCATCCATCAGATATGGAATCAGCACCCTCAAATTGACTACAACCCATCACAAGAAAGTGTATATGTTGAAAAAAATTTCTAAAATGTGTACAATAATGTGACCTTAGCATTCTTTGTAATGGTTTTGGTGGCCATTTTGATTTTTTTGCATTTTTCCAAAAACGCTCAAGGTGTTGGGTCTGGCACCCACCAGATTTGGAATCAGCACCCTCTAATTGGCTAGAATCCACCAAAAAACATTAAAAAAAAAGATGGTTCCGTGGCCTCTAGCTTGGACTAGTCTGGATAAAGGCAAAATTATGCAAATTATTGTCTGTAATTTGGTTATTTGCATATAACAAGAAAATAAAAGGTCAAATAACAAAATAAACATCATACTACTTGTTCCTCGTGAAATTTGCCACATTTTGATATCAAGGTCGATATATTTCGGACGATGTATGACAACTTTGACCTTTGACCTTAAGGTCACCAAAGGTCAATATAAAAAAATGGCAATATCGTTTTTCTCAATAGCCAGACCCAGCAGAATATGTTTATACATGTTGCCAACAATTAACATGAACTTCACAAAACTTTACAATGCCCCCCCCCCTACTATTTGTAAAACAGAAAATTTTGGGCATTAGCATAACCGTGTCAAATGGGATTAAACCAAGTCCATAACCCCCACATAAATACACTCAGCAAAAAAAGAAAGTAAACACTTTTTCAAGTTCACATTTGTAATACTGGTATATAAGTTTAATAAAAATCAATGAATTATACATCAAATTAAAGGCAATTTAATTCTCTTTCAGCCTGTGAGGATAATTTGAAGACAAATTTTATGCATGAGTGATCACATGCGTTTTTATCCCCCAAGGTGCAAAGGTAAAATTGCAAAAATGGACCATAATCCACTGATATTTAAATGGCACAACACAGTCAATGGAAACAACAGATCAAACTTAGACAATGGCTTTATCTTTGAATAAAAGACAGAATTTGTTAAAACTGCAAGACTGAGTCATTTTGTCTTTTTACCAACAAAGAAAGAGAGAGAGAGAAAGAAGCTTCTCCTAAGTCTAAGAAGTTTCAATTGGATTTAGAATATAGACACAAGGGTGGTTACATGTCAGACATTCAAACATTTTCTAAAGTTGAAGGCTGTAGAGAAGCTTCCTTCTCTCTCTCTCTTCGTTGGTAAAAAGACAAAACGATTCAGTCTTGCAGTTTTAACAAATTCTGTCTTTTATTCCAAGATAAAGCCATTGTGTAAGTCTGATCTTTTGTTTCCATTGACGGTGTTGTGCCATTTAAATATCAGTGGATTATGGTCCATTTTTGCAATTTTTACTTTTGCACCTTGGGGGATAAAAACGCATGTGATCACTCATGCATAAAATTTATTCTCAAATTACCCTCACAGGCTGAAAGAGAATTAAATTGCCTTTAATGTGATATATAATTCATTGATTTTTATTACTCGTATATATATATTACAAATGTGAACTTGAAAAAGTGTTTACTTTCTTTTTTTGCTGAGTGTATAAACTTACCATTACCTGTTTTGCTCCAACTGGTAAATGCCTTGTCTGGCCATTCGTTGCCGTCTCCTTAGGGGCAGTCTTGGGGGTATCCTGTGATGGTTGCTTGGTTACCGTTGGTTTGGCTGAATGGGCAGGCTTGTGTTCTCCACTGATGGGCCTAGTTGGACCTGATTGGTTAAACAAGTTATGAATATGCATTATTGGGCAGGCTTGTGTTGAACACTGAAGGGCCTAGTTGGACCCGATTGGTTAAACAAGTTATGAATATGCATTATTGGGCAGGCTTGTGTTGAACACTGAAGGGCCTAGTTGGACCTGATTGGTTAAACAAGTTATGAATATGCATTATTGGGCAGGCTTGCATTGACCACTGAAGGGCCTAGCTAGACCTCTTAAAGACACTATATAACAGTGCGGAAGCCTTATTTAAAAAATTGTCAAATCTTGCTTTCTGACATATCTGGTAGTGTTTGGATAGACAAATAAACACCTTAGAGCACAAAAGTTTAGACGGTTATGCTGTCACTAGTACAATATGTGCAGATTCAAATTAGCACATTAATTTCCTATCGGGCGATAGGAAATTCTGCAACACAGCAGTCTATGGGGGAAAGCTGGAATGGTTTCTCAATGATTTTTACTTTTTTAAAGCACTTAATGATCGTTTTAAACTGCAATTTTTTCAGGGCTTCATTTTTAGACCATGTCAGAGACACTGGTAGCATGGGGAATCATGCAGCTCAGATATTTTACACTGGAAACACTGTTATACAGTGCCTTTAATGGTTACACAAGTAATATGTTTTCTAATGTACCAAGCGTAATACTTATAATGACATGCAATGGATACTTCATCATTTTGATATATTGATGATTTGAAAGTAATCATAATCATTTTCATCAGCCAAGTTGGGTGATTGGCTGATTTGGCAGGCTTGCATTCACCCATAATGAGCCTAGTTGGACCTGATTGGTTAAATTTGATTGATATGATAAATAAAATGATTGATAAATTTCAGAATTTTGTGCAGCAGTTTGGAAGCCCCCTCCACGCCCTATCAGATAAACCAAACAGAATCAAAATCAGCCAAGAAATGACATAGAAGCAAATTTTAACATTTCAAGCACACACAGGCACACACACACACACACACACACACACACACACACACACACACACACACATATGTATGGAGCCCATTTCATAGTCCCCTCACAAACTTCGTCTGGCGGGGACAAAAAAGACAGAGTTTCATAGTCTGGAACCACATCCCGTGGTCCGGACCCAGATCCCACTCTGTACCTGGACCACGGTCTGGACCTGATCCTGTTTCACATCAATAATTTCTTCAAAAAAAAACTTCTGACTGATTCAGAGATTATTTTCATATTATAAGGAGAGAAAATACAGGTTCAATACTTCTCATTTAGGGCCACTGCACACTACACAATCGATCTACGATCCAATTTTGGAAGAAAATGGAATAGAGTTTGACATAAACATTTCAAGACATCACAATTTGTTTATTACGGGTTCTGAATAGTCATACAGATAGTAAAACAAAAAATATGGCCTGTTTCGAGCTCTCTAGTCAGAAGAAAAGCCAAATCAGCTCCGAATCGTAGTGACATGAAAGAAGTCCTAGTATGATTTTTCATGATTGAAAATAATTTTTCCCTTTGGCTGAGGGTGCACCCAAATCCCATTTTAAGTATTCATATTATCGTTCAGAATCCGAATGAATTTGTCAAAATGCCCATATTAAAGCTACTGCAATTAATAGCCAAAATCAGATCGTAGCCAATCGTGTAGTGTGTGGTGGCCCTTATACATAATTATCTGCTGATGAATTTATGATACTGAATACTGAATAACAAATGTAATGCTAATTTTGTCAAAGTACAATCAAATGTTTAGAGTTGGCAGATGAAATAAATATTTGGGATTAGGTGTGTGCATGCAGAATGTAGAATACAAGTTCAAAGCAGAATATATGATATAAGATACTGTAGCGAGGGTTCCTATACAGTTTTCTTCTATGTGTGATACACCATTTCATGGGTGGTATAACCATCTCAGCAATACCTACAAACAGATTTACCTTTATAAGTACCCATTTGATGTGACTGGATTACCGGTATAGACGTTACATGTGACCTTTTATTTCAGCTTATGATGGTGTAATGAATGAATTTGATGATGTATGGATTTTTCACACTTTGATAAAAAATCCCCATGTGGGGCACACTCTTTTTACCACTCAACAATAGCTGCCATGTCACATTAGAACAACTGTCGAAGTGGAACTGTACAAAGATTTCAGAAAATTTCACTTTCCTCAGATAGCAATAACACAGTTAACTGCCTTGTTATTTTTAGGAAGGCGAGAGAAATCATCTCACTTCCAACATACGTGAGTAACAAGTACGAGGGAGGGGGTGAATTTTTGACAAAAAATAAAATTTTATGAAATTTGTGTACAGTTTCCAATATCGCAGTTGTTGTAGTGCGACATCACGCCTGTAGCAAAACTGGAAAAGAGGGTGTCCCACATGGGGATTTCATCAAGCTTTGAACAATCATACCTTCTGAATGGATTATCCAAATTTGCTCAAACTTTCACTTGGATTTTCTGCAACTTTTCTGCATTCACTGAGTATACATTTATGAGTGGGCAAAAATTATTGTCCTTTGATATACCACTGGCCATACATGTATTTGGAAGCATACATAACAGGAATATAATAATGATGTAATGTCAGAAATATACAGGGTGGCCCAGAATGAACACAACAGATGCGATTGTTAATTTCTTCAACATCATCGGTAAAATGTCATCGGATAGAACAATCTTTTTCTGACAAAATAATCACTTGATCATTAGTGTTGCACGACTAAGTTGCCAAAAGTCGGAGTCGTGACTATTGTCGAGGAGTCGCGACTCCGACTTTAGAAATTTCAGAATCGACTCCATGTTTTCACATATAAACCACTTAAAACATCAATGAAAATGTGTGGGACTATTACAGAAAGTCAATTTTTGAATGATCGTAATCACAGTTGAAACAACATAATTTCAAAAATAATTTTCAAAATGAACTAACCATTATCATTGGTAATGAAATTGGAAAACAATTGACTGCTTTTGCATCAATATCACTGAAATCATTGAAGGAGGACACTGAACAGTAATTGTATAGGTTGTAGCATGCTTCTTTTTACCTATTGATCATACCAACAGAACCAAATGCCGGGAGTCGGCAAATAGTCGGAGTCGCGACTTTTGATTGGCGATTAGTCAACTCTCAAAAATCCTGGAGTCATGACAACACTAACGATCATTGATTTTGAGTAGAGTTTGGATCCAAGGGCAATTTTTCTTACGCAATGTCATTTCCCAAATTTGCTACTGTTTCTACTCCAGCGATCCTTGGAACACCAAAACATTCTTGCGTCATGACGTGCCATAAAATTAGCTGTGCAGACAGACTGCAGGAATGCCCTCGCTTTGATTAGGAAGACAATGTGAGGTATGTACACATTGTCATAGTGGTTTGTCTGTGCAGCTTATTCTATGGCACGCTGTAACACAATAATATCTTGGTGTTTTGAGTATCACTGGAGTTGAAAAAGTAGCAAATTTGGGAAACGACATTGAGTAAGACAAATGGCCCCAGGATCCAAACGCCTTACTCAAAATCAATGATCATGATATCATTTTGTTGGAAAAGGAACGTTCTAACCAAACAAACAACTAATAACATTTTGACGATGATGTTGAGAAATTAAAGACCGCAGTTGTTGTATTCTTTCTGGGCCCCCCTGTATACATGTAGTTGCCATAGGCACTAGAATCCTGAACCCATTAACCCATAATGTGCCACCATACAGGAAGCCCAGTGCGACTGTGCTAATCCCCATTGCGTTAGTTCCTGGTCCCCCTGTGCTATATAGGTTCACAACAAGCATGTACAATTACATTGGAGACAAACGCAAACAAACATGTTTATGGCATGACATTGTGGGAACATATTTGTGACTGGAGCATGCAAACATATGAATATTTGTGTGGCTTTGGTACTGGGCTATATTGTTGTGTGCCTGGCAGAGAGTCGTTAGTAAATGCTCTAAGCAAAAGGACATTAACAGTAGATTGCCTCTAAATTGAAAAAAAGGAAAGTCTTGTTCCATACTTCTGCCTAACATAACTGATATTTTGAATTCATGTGAAATAAGCCAATAATTTTCATGTTACAAGCAATTTACTGTTAACGACCTTTTGCTTAAATACAGCATTTGCTAACAACTGTCTGCCAGGCACATGACGATGTGTGAGTATATGAATAAAGCCAATATAGGCAGTGGCACTGGATCTCTTTTGCATGCCTACACATCGTGTAAAAACACTGGTGTACAGAAGATAATACAATTTACGAATATTTAGCAAAGTATAGGAACTAGAAACTCAGTTTTGTTCAAATTTGTTAGTGACCATTAGACTTAGAACTGAATTATTGTAAATCCTGTACCAAAAATAGTAGTCTACCTTCGGACCTGCCTTGTCTTGCATGGGTGTTCAATATGTACATGAATATGTGAAATTTATTTGCAAAAATACAAACGTGTACCATATTATGCATTCTGGGTGAAAAATTGAATGTACTAGTCTCACGCAGATTTATATCATTCATACTACTAGACTGACTCAAATCAGTGAGTTTCACACAAAGTCTAACAGTTTGGGGTGGTGCATTTCTCAAATTCTAAGCAATTACTGACCTTCAAATTTTTCAGACAAGTCCTTCATTAGTAGCTCAAGGGTATGAGTGACATTTTGTTGTGCTTCTGGAGAAGTGCAAAAGAGATTCCCTGCCTTTAAGGGTTAAGCAGGTTGACTGCATCAGGGCTAGGGATCAGTTGAGGTAATGCATTTTTACCATCACAAAATAATCTTTTGCGCCAACTGGTAGCTTCCTAATGCTTACTTTAATGTGATATTTCACACTGATCAAAAGCAGTTTCTAAATTTTGATATTTGGGGTCTGAGTTTCAGGATTTTCATATAAAAATTTTCCTAAACCATTATTGATTCCCCAACACAAAAAATTAAAATCATATTTTTAAACTCTGGATTTCTGGTAAAGGAAAGGTAACATCTCTGTAACAACAACTTATCTTTATTGCTGATTGGTCCAATTTGTGTTATTGGATCAAACCATCATGAATATGCATTGCACATCATACAAATCACAGACACAAAATTCAAATTTACATGCAAATGACTTTGATGAATGTTGGATACATGTCTCTCTATGGCACTGAAATTTAATGCTATGAATATGCATTAGTTTCATGAATATGTATATAATCGGATAATTGGAAATAAGCAGTTGAAGTAGTGTGATAAATCTATGGCTTACGTGGTGGTACGGTCAGTGGCTGGTGCTCACCGCTAAGCGGTCTCGATGTTCCTGCTTTATTTTATTTTTTTGACAGATAATGAATATGCATCAAGCTTTATAGATATGCATGACTTGACAGAATTACTTCATTCAACCATTAACAGGATTTTAATTAGACTTAATACAGTAGATTTCACATTGTATGTTGTATTTCTGGAATATTTGCCCTCAACTTGTGTTTCCAAAACAGCTTTTCTAAGACTGTCCAACAGACAAGAGGACAAGCCAGAATTGCAGTTGTCAGCAGTTTATTGTCCGATTACTAGCACAAAATTTGAATACATTATGAAAACAGATAATTACTTGGCTTGAGATGTGCCGCTGACATTCATCACACATTTAAGTGATACACCTTTATCAGAAGTGTACATGACACCTGCTGGGTATCAGGGAACAACAAACAAAGTGTAAGTTTGTGTAATTCTGTTGCAATTTATGCATGGTCATGGTTTGTAGGTACTAAAGATAATGATGTGTACTACCTCCTCACCCACCCCCATTATATTGCTACAAAGTACTGATTTGTGACAGCCCAGCTCAAAACCCACAAAAAGTAGGTCAAAATCAATTTTCATTTTTATTCATCATTCTAAAGAGTAAGCTCTTAGCTTTAAAATGATATATAACTTGTTAAAATTGGACTATCCTAACCCATTGAAAACGTGATTGAAATAAGAGAGAGTTAGGAGGTGGAGTTTTAGAGAAAAGGGAGAAAAGAGGATTTAAAGATTACATTCACTCAGTTACCCCATGCGGAAGCATATGTCCGAAAAAATGTGGTCCAGAAAAACTGCCAATATCTCACTTTCAGTTTCGTTTTAAGCCACCAAATTTTGACAGTAGGAAGAGAAAAGATTACTCTTTCAGATAAGACAAATT
>JZLH01S0170950.1:14189-19189 GCA_001188425.1 Eucidaris tribuloides | reverse complement strand
CTATCTGTGAATCCGGTAATCCATAAAATAGACTATTACAGTAATCTAATTTACTTGTAATGCATGCCAGTGAAATGCATGCCAGTGTAATGCATGACAGTTTTCATGCTTTCTTGATCAAAGTATGATAAGATATTTTCAAAGGTGTCGATCCGGTATTATGATATTGGGTTGGTGGTCATTGTTGGGAGTCCTCTGGGAGAGAGTGAACGACCAAGTGGGGACTGGTAAAGGGGTCATCCCGCTCCCACTGTAAGTATTCCATAAAAATGTGAATGTGAAACCAAACAGCATTTTAGACCGCTAGTTAATTTGTTAAGTAGGAAAATAAAAACCTAGGAATAGATCACTCTACTGCAAAGAAGCCAATAAATACGTAACGATTGTGACTGATTTTACAATTATGTTTAGCAGAATAGTTCTGATTGAAATATATCATCTCCTTTCAATGAATTTATTGATCATTAAGTACCATTTTGTTTTCCAAATTCATCAACGTTATAATGCTTAAATGGGTGAAGTACAAAAGAGCACTCTTGACTATCCCATCATGAAATCATAATATCATTCTATTTCAACGAACATCCATTATTCAAACACTTAACAGGAACGACACCCCTCGCACTTGAAATGAAAACATCAATATCCGGCTCAGCGTACACACCACTCACCGTCCCAACACGGGTTGTTATGATTTCTATATCGATTATAAACGTCGTTGCGATCGATACCACTTGTTGGTCTAATCAACCGCCCGTCAGGAGGGTCTTCCCCGCGGGTTAAAGGTCATGATCGAACCGGAAACCACTGAATTGGAAAACACGACAACATATTTAAAGGAGAAACAGAGCACAGAAATAGCCTACAACATGGTAATGAATTGTAAATTACTGAAAAGTATGCAGCTCCTTTTTTGCAGTAAAATATCCGATGGCTGTTGAACTAACCGTAAGTGACTATATGTCTAGGTTTACAATAAACAATTCGTCTGTTGAGAGAAAGGGGTGCGTTAATTCATTACCCAATGAGAATTAGAAGGGCGCTAACACCATCTAAAGTCAGTAGTGTTAGTGCCTTTTTGTTTCTTAACGAATTCTATTTCCTACAGTTAATTACAGTTTTATTATAATGAATACCGTAATTCATGTACACTGAAGAGCAAACAGAGGAGTTCAAGTCAATTGGCAAAAAAGGTGATTCTTACATTGTATCGTATCTTAATTAAGACGAGAACAAAAAAAATAGTAAGACAAGGACAGACAAATAATATGACAACAACGTTTTCAACAGACTGTGATTCTTGTCAATGGTTCAAGATGTAAATGAACTTTTGCGTTATCCAGTATGACTGCTGTGACACAGTGTGTAAATATACATATGTGCATGTTATTATGCCCATGCACTTTGTATATACCGAGGTTATCTTTAAATAGAAACTATATATACATACAAAGCAATAATCCATTTCCATGTGTGTTCGTATTCTGTTACTGGGATGCATGGGGGCGGTGGATTGACATGTTTCACTAACATCAGACTATACAGAATCTAAAAGTTTTTTGCTCATTTTTTTCATTTACATTCAGTGAGTAATAAAAGGTCACGACCGCCTGGTGCCACTCTTTTTCTTTTCAATTTTGTATACAACGTCTATTTTTGTAGAATTTAATACCCCATCCTTTATGAATAATTTTCTATTCTCGGATGTTTCTGCGATTATTTCATAGCAATGTCTTCGGACAAATGCGATTATTTTTCAAAGAACCGTGTATGCGCTACAACAATAAAATCCAACAGATCATCATTTCAGTGAGTGCTACATCACTTTAAATTCCCAGATTGATGTACACAGCCGTCGCGCCATGCATTGGTACCTATATCCTCCGAAGCAGAGTGCACGAAATAAAAAAAGGAAAATCAATGATTGTGATTCACCGAGTAATTTGTGGAGTTGTGTTTAATCATGCATGAATCGGATCGAATTTTACACGCCGACTATGAAAAGCAAATTATGCGTTTCCTTCTATTTTGGTGCCGGAATGGAATTCGTTGTGCACAACGCAGTAAATTGTAATTCAGGACATATGACGGTATGACAAATGAATTACAACATACAATGAAATGGTTTAAACTTCGGAATGACCGGTTTGACGTGTTTTAAGACATGAAGACATTTCCACCCATTTTTATTATCCAAAAGAAGGAACATTACAAATATGTAAAGGTTTTAAAGAGTGGAAGTTAATTTCGTTGATGGTCCAGTTTTCGGTTAAGTAATGTTTAAGAATTATGCTCACGAATGGCCAATTTGATCTCTGGAAAACAAGGGGAAGTGTATCACTCATTTTGGTTATCTAAATGGAACTAAATAGATAATACCAGGTTTCAAAAGAATTCAAGTTAATTTCTGATCGTTCCAAATACTAAAGCTTACGATTAGGTTATGCGTTAAAATGTCTTGTATCTATAAGAACACGAATGAAGAAAACAAGTTTTATAATAAAGTTGTATTTGTACAGTTGAATACTGTTCTGGTGCTTCTACTTTTTTTATTTCAATTAATATCAAATACATTTGTGAACAAATACAATTATAACCAAAAACACTGCCGACACAAATATATTATCCTTGTAAAATAAAACTGACTTTCAAGCATGTACGCATTTGTGTATATTCATATTTCATATTTTATATCTCTATATGAATATGTATGTGTATCCGTGTATTAATTATTTATTGCCGTTTATATATCCATATATTTATATTTATACCTCTCTCAATATGTTTATACAGTGTATCAAAATAAACTACCACCGGATTAATAAGATAATAAGTTCGCAATATTATGGACGATTTGAGGTAGCATATGACCTATTTCCCATATCTTGGGAAATAGAACCCAAAAATCTTCTGATCAAGAATAAGAAATCACTGTTCCCAATCACGTATAGTCTGCGTCAGTATTTAAACATTACTGTCAAAATTTGGAATAGATGTACCATCTATCCCCACTTTTCCAAAATCAATCATAATCATAGTATGTGTCAAATCAAATACCTTACACGTGCACTTTGAACTAAAATAATAATTAAAGAATTTGGGTTTGTATCTAGATAATCACTATTAAACGACCATGTTAAATTGAACATTAAAGCCATATTAGTATTTCAAGAAGAAAATAATTTGACACCCTACGGATACACAAAACTTAAATTTAGCACCACTCATATTTTCCCTGTATGTTTGATTTATGATTTATGATTTATGATTTATGATTTATTATTTGTGATTTATGATTTATGATTTATGATTTATGATTTATGATTTATGATTTATGATTTATGATTTATGATTTATGATTTATGATTTATGATTTATGATTTATGATTTATGATTTATAATTTATGACTTATGATTTATGATTTATGATTTATGATTTATAAACTGATTCGGACGACCAAGTCATCAATCTACACCTTACCAATTTCAGTTTTGCTTCGTTACTTTCTTCATCCGAAATGTTATGATTGAAATGCAAATTTGGTTCTATGGAGAACCATACGATGATGATGCATTGATTCCTGAGATAGTCTCGACTTTCTATCCTCTCCAAAATTTTCGCACTTGTTTTCATCAACAACTACTCGTAAACTGTTTCATCATGACTTCCTAGAAATACGACTTGCATATTCATGACGCACATTCAACATCCGATTTGTTTTCCTTCAAGAAATATAAATAATTCACGAGTATTCCTATCGTGTCAGATAGGCCTAACAAGAACAATGCGTCCACTTAAAAGGGTGTCATTTAAATAGAATTCCGGCGCCAGAACACGCATATCTAAATTACGTAATTCATCATCAACTGATTTCGGGCATTACCATGTAATCCTACGCAGTCTCTGGAATAAGACATGTATCGGTACTTACCATGTAAATGTAATTCCAATGCCTTGAGCATAAACTGTATTCATGTCCAATCCCCCAAATTTGTACAAACTATTTCGTTTTCTTTATGTAACGAGTAAAAATTACCATTTAAAATATGTGCATATCAAAAAAATTGAAATTGCGGCAAATATTTCGTTTCAAATCTTTTTCACTTCTTAAGGAACAAAAATTTCTTGTACGTACTGTATTCTACCAACATCGCAGGTTACCAGAGAAAAATATCTCACCCCTCACCTCACCTCACCACGCTGAGTTCATCCACAGTTGGATGTAGCCCTCTTCATGATCCTTCCATGACTTCCTGTTCTGAGCCAGTCTAGTCCAGGTGCTGCCTATGTATTGTGTGATGTCATCCCGCCAACGACGTTTCTGTCTTCCTCTCGATCTTTTCCTGTCTCTTGGAATCCATTCTGTGGCCCTTTTTGACCACATACCATCTGTCCTTCTCATTAGGAGTCCTGCCCATCTCCATTTTGCTTCTTTCAATTTTTCCATATCATTGGTTTGTGTTTGTCGTCGAATTTCTGTATTTCTTATTTTGTCCCTTAATGTGATGTTCAGCATTTTTCTCTCCATTGCCCTCTCACCCCTAACACAACTGAAATTAATGTTCATTTACTCTTAACATATTACAAATAGCATTACCTTTTAAAAATAAAAAAAGGTATACATGTATATCCACATATAAGGTATTATACTAATAAATACTTTGTAACTCGTGATCCAGAAAAAAAACTTGCTAGAGATACGGTATCAAGGTTGTGCAAAATGGAAATGACAAGCAAATCAATATTTTTGGAATCGTTGTGTAGCATTGATGATCACTACTCCGACAAGAAATAAAAATACACTATTTGAATAATTGAGTATATGAACATAGAAACGACGGGAGTCCATTTTGGAAATGTGTCTTTATTGTCGCATATGACACCAAAGATGGCATTTCTAGTTAACCAAAACACTACTGTATTGGATTAAATATGTAGAAATTATGTACTAGCAATTTGGTTAACTGGAGTTGGCATCTTTGACAATATTGGACAATAT
>JZLH01S0170946.1:0-11758 GCA_001188425.1 Eucidaris tribuloides | reverse complement strand
TAATAATTTCGATATAGAATTACTTTGCGATAATTAATATGGTTGTAGTCCTTCAATAAATGTGCAGGTTTTACAAATCCGTCTAGTCCATTAATACAACTATTTTAGTAAAACGTGCAAAACCATATGCATGCATGTAAACACACACACAACACACACGCACACACCAACCAACCACGCGCGCGCGCACACACACATACACACACACATGCACACATACACATACATACACACATACATTTTACCAACCTTTTCACCAATTAACTGATTAAGTCAGCATCGACTATCAGATTCATTCACGAAATCGAATAGCATTACCAGGTTATGCTGTCTTTGATACAATGTACCAAAAGCACGGATGACACGTAATATTTTTAATCCACAAGAGACATAAAAATACCTTTGAACAGATTATTAACTATCACTGAACTAAAAATACAACATTAATGACATACATGTACATTTTGTATTAGTTTGAATTTTGATGAAAAAAAGTAATACGAGTGTATGTCCCAGTCTTGCTACCAACATATGGATTCCATCTTCAAACCATATACATTGCTATGTAACACACACACAACAGACACGCACACACCAATCCAACACAGTGCACACACACACACACATCACACACACACACACATCACACACACACACACAACACACACACCACAACACACAAACACATACACACACACACACACACACACCACACACACACACACACACACACATACACAACCTTTAACACCAATTAACATGAGTAACTATTAAAGTAAATAATTGATTTGGGGTATTTGTCCAAATGTGGCTGAAACATCTAGAATCAAGTAAAACT
Organism: Eucidaris tribuloides; assembly: GCA_001188425.1. Classification (NCBI taxonomy): domain Eukaryota; kingdom Metazoa; phylum Echinodermata; class Echinoidea; order Cidaroida; family Cidaridae; genus Eucidaris; species Eucidaris tribuloides. The sequence goes on along the minus strand of JZLH01S0170946.1, from coordinate 10,920 downwards.
ATGCAAGGATTTCCTGTGAAATCATTGTAGTCAAACGTGACTCCATTCTAAAATTAACAATGTCAATACACTCGTAACCACGGAACCTGCTGTGGTGCTCTCTATAGGGCTTATTTATCGTCCCCGGATAAATTAAGATACTCCTATGTTTTATGGCTTGATTCTCCTTAAGTAAACAATTACAGACAAATCCCTCCCAGGTCGAGATCATCCTGCCTATGTGATAGTTTGTGCATATATTTCAACTCATTTTGTTCTTGAGGCATTTTCAATGTGTTCCCAATCATGTCACTAACCTAACATCCTAAACCCTTTCACCTCGCTTCTTCACTATAATTATCACTCTACGTGTTAACATGTGTTGTGACCTTGTTTACAATATACGCGAGTTATATATAGAGCCCATGCAGAAGTCCACACACCAAACGATTCAAAATTTGATCGATCTTAATTTACCATTTTGGCGCGGAAATTCGTTTAGCGCAGACGATATTAATTGAATTTAAGGTGACGACATATTTGGGATACGTGGATGAACTGATATGTTTATACAACGTGAAAATTATCTGAGGGTTTATTGCTTGGTAAGGCCATCTAATTCCATCTTATCCGTCCATTTCTGGCCTGACCAAGTTCCAAGTGCAAAGTGAAGAAAGTTTGGGCATTAGCTCGCAGGCTGCACACCTGTTATAAATCCAGCTGTGGATTTATCGGATAACGTGCGGGGAAGGGCTGATCGAATTTGAAAGTTAGCTTGTGAACCTGTTCATATTTTGAAAGTCTGATATGCAGGTGGCTGATTTAGTAAATTTATTCAGGTTCTTTGTTGTCTCGCGTGTACTTTGGAATCATGTAAACGATATTAAAACATAATACCAGGAGGGAAATAAAGGGTATCATAAGCTAAGTATAATCTCAGGCATGATCATGGGTGTTTAGAAAGCTAGAACATTTTTCCTGAATTGTTACATTTTGAATTAATGAAAGAGATTATTCAGAGGGGTGAAAGGTGATGTAATACATTTTTCAAATGTCGATCTCTGTATTTTAAGATCGTAACACTTTTTACCCCCAAACTGTGAAAGTCAGTTATTGCGTGGGGGAATAGTGTTCCACATAGAGAGGTCTGATAATCGTTTTGTTCAGTCACGTAAGTAATGGCGCTATATACTTCAAAAAGCATTGGTAATACACCCACCACAATACCAAACAACAAAACTCTTTTTGTGTCATTGGTTGGAAAGAATACATGCAGTGGTGCCAGAGTGTGGGGAACGCGCGACAGAAGTTTGCAAAAGTTACGAATGACTGGATAAACACACGAAACATTGCAACAGCTAACAAGCATCCATTGTCCAGTTTGATTACGCCGCGCCGTTTTCTCAAACAAAGCATTTTATTACCCTTTACAGACCTAGACCTAATGGAAAAGTCTGAATTACGTCATTAATAATTTTGATAGAGAATTCTTTGCGATAGTATGGTTGCAGTCCTTCAATAAACGTACAGGTGTTAGAAATCCGTCTAGTCCACTGAAAGGCCTAACTCTACAATTTCTGTCCAATACAACTATTTAGTAAAACGCTTCAAACCATATACATTTGCTAATGTAACACACACCAACAGACACGCACACACCAATCCAACAAGTGCACACACACACACACATCACACACAACACACACACACACACCACACAACACACACACCCACGACACACAAACACATACACACACACACACACACACCACCACACACACACACCACACACACATACACAACCTTTAAACACCAATTAACATGATAACTAATTAAGTAAATGCATTAGTTGGGTATTGTCAAAATTGGCTGAAACTATCTGAATCAAGTAAAACTCTGCCAAGGATTTCCTGTGAAATTTGTAGGTCAAACGTACTGACTCATTCTAAAATTAAACAATGTCAATATCACTCGAGCCACGGAACCTGCTGTGTGCTCTCTATAGGCTTATTCATCGTCCCCGGATAAAATTTAATGATACTCCTAATGTTTAGCATTGATTCTCCTTAAGTAAACAATTACAGACCAAATCCTCCCAGGTCGAGAATCCATCGCTGCCTAGTGTATAGTTGTGCATATATTTCAACTCATATTTGCGTTCTTGAGGCATTTTCAATGCTGTTCCCAATCATGTCACTAAACCTTTAAGTCAGATCGACTATCAGATTCATGTCACGAAATCGAAATAGCGTACAGGTTACGTCTGCTCTTTGATACAATGGTACCAGAGCACGGATGACACGTAATATTTTAATCACAGAGACATAAAAATGCTTTGAAGATTATTTTACTATCACTAGAACCTCAAATACACATCAAAGACAAAGCATACATGCTACATTTTGTATTAGTTTGATATTTGCAATAAAAGAAAGTATACGAGTAGTATGTCCCAGTCTTGCTACCAACATACTGGATTCCATGTTGCTTTATCATTTACATATAACTCACTCTCTAAATACACACGGTAATAATCGAAATTCGATCAAAATCTAATCACATTTAGCAGTCCGTCATGTATCATTTAACTTGAAGTTCGATGACTGATGTACCCACGCGTTCAAACCGAATGAAAACACCGCGTGGAATGATGAATTTGAAACGCAAATCCATTGGCATCCACTGATTCGACAACAAATTGTTTCTTACCTTCATCATGCTAAATAAACGTTCACCAACCAATCGGTTGTCAAATCCCGTAGAAAATGTTAGCTCGTGAATTCGATTTACGTCACCAGAGTGATGAAACATCCAACTAACTCTCTCAACGGGAATAAACAGTTGTTCGCTTGACAACCTGTGGAGTCGCGAGCCGTGAGCCATGTAACCTCTTTCCGTGACCAAACAGCGGCTAGAGGACTTTGGCGGTCTATCTAGGCTCCTATCGAGTGTATTAATGCCATTCAAGTGAGAGCGAAGGCAAACGACCGCCCCCAAACATGTCCATAGTAAACCCAACCTCCTTTAAGGCGATGGTTCCTTTCATCCGACAAAGGACACCATTCAGGTCGCCTCTTAGCGCGGCAAGAATCGTTTTCATCAAAGCGAGAGAGTAAAAGTACTCAAATATATACAACAGAATAGTTTCTTTTTGTGCTACTTAAAAGCTGCAAACATTTCCAGCAGATAGTACCAAGACAAATGAGGGAAAAAATCACTTCCTCGAAAACGTTTCTGTTTGTTTTTCATGAACTCACTTTCCCTGAAAGTCAACGAACGCAGAAGTATCGTAAGATCAACACATCACAATGGAGTTTTTAATTAATTATTTTCTGAACATTTGTAAACGCCTTGTTGACGTAAAATGATCGTATAATGTCAACACAGGTCACTGACTGTGAAAATGTTCGATAACTTTTCGCACTAAAGGTCGTCTCTTTGGACATGTTGGACAACTCACTATACAAAAACAGGGATACACCAGCAGGTATACACTGCAAATACCTTTACATTTTCTGTTGTCTCAAATCCTTATAAAACCTATATCAATGAGAGATAGGCATATTAATACAAGGACTGTGAATATGATTTCTTTTCATATTTATTTTTCTGTTGTATTTTTTCCTTATGTGCATTCATTTCATTATGAAAAATTCGATTCAAATGATTATTTGTTTTTAATTTATTGCATTAAATTTCATAAAATGCACACAAGACCCACTACAATTTTACAAGACGTGGCTGGAGGAAACTTATTGGTGGCCTATGTCCTAGGAGTCATGATAGACGTAACGTAAGTAAGTAAGTAAGTAGTGTGTGTGTGTGTGTGTGTGTGTGTGTGTGTGTGTGTGTGTGTGTGTGTGTGTGTGCTGTGTGTGTGTGTGTGTGTGTGTGTGTGTGTGTGTGTGTGCCTGTGTGTGTCTGTGTCTATATCTGTGTGTGTGTGTGTGTATGTATGTACGTCAGTATGTGTTTGTTAGAGCACGGTTTCCAGCATTTCAAGAAAACAAAATTCCCTAATTTTTTCCTGACTTTTCCCAGATGAAGTCTCAAAATTCCATGATAATTATTTCAACTCATTTCCAGTTTCACATTTTTTTTCCAATCTAATGGATATTGTTTTGATATGCAACAAAATATAACAGAGTCTGACTGACTACTTTTGATTTTGGGCCAATCAAAATTGCCTGACTTTTTCCTGATTTGAGGCATTTTTATCATATTCCCTGACTTTTCCCTGACTGGAAAAAAATTAAATAATTTTCCCTGATTTCCCTGATGGGCTGGGAACCCTGTAGAGAATGATATGAGAATGGTGTTGTTTTCATCTGAAATACACACAATATGGGAGTTATCCGTCACACATCTTTTATTATGATTACCGTGCGATTTATGACATTTGGCTATGGGAAAGAAAATTGTTGTCAATCTGAGAATGTTCATCATTATTTTTGTATGACGCATGTACAAAGACGATATTTCGTGTATTGACAGCACAACATTACTTGAAAAATATAAAAATTATCCTCCAGAAATAAAACCCTTCATTCCATAACCTATATAAAGACATAGCGTAACCCTTTCTATTATCAGTTGTTAAACAGATGCAAGTGGCGTAGGTAAAGACAACATTCTCTACGGGTTAACGAGTATTGCGTTATAGTTCGACAAAACTTGGAATGTTTGTAAATCTTCCACACTAATATGCCACAGAGTAAAGTCGTCGAATATAGCACATCATGCAGACTTATTCTGAATGGAAATTGCAGATTATGTCGCGAAACCTTGACGACTGCATACTAACAACTGATTGTAATTATTACCAAAACCGATTGAACTACCGCGGAAGATTATGCATTATACTATATCATTATTAATATAAATCCAAAGCATTGTGTGTATAAATTATGCCGCAACTAAATGAAGCAATGCGCTCTGAACAAACCAAACATATTGACTCGAGATTAAAATGGTAGCAAAAAATGTTCATCAGAAGGTAACGAACACTACAGGCCAATACGTTACAATGCATTGCCATATAACGGTGAGGGATTATCATTGGAAGATCCTAATGTACTATTGTCGATTGTTCCTTTGAAGGTCTACCAACTTCTGGCAAAATAGGTAGGTGTTCCGTTAAAAAGGTGACAAAAATTTGGCCGATTCGGGTGTAATGCGTTTTAAATGCAAAGCACCAGTTGCACTAATACTCCTGCTGCAGGCTGCACGGTTATAATAAGACAGCTTACAGACGACGAGCAACCTTTTACGTAACTAAATGATTGTATTTGACTTGCATTGTAACAGAAAACAGTTAATACCCTTGCAAATTCACCATAACGTAAAATTGAGAAATCTGCTTAAAAACGTAGTCACAAACAAGACGAAAGATAGGAAAACCTTGTAAGATCAGTTAGATCGTATACGCAGATTTATATTTGATCAAATGATTGGTGTGGTTATGTTACGTGAAGTCGATTCATTAGAAAGGTCAACCTGATTCGAAAATGTATTTCTGTGTCATACAAAACCGGTTTTCTTTTTCTGGGTCAAAGTGTATTAGATCCTGCAGTCTCGCTTAAGCTCCAATCTTATACACATTACCCTTCTGTTTTAATCTTCCATCAAGGTAGTAACCTGGTAGATTTACCAGCATTTACCACATCGTTCTTTCTTCACTACATCGTCAAGAGAAAGACCAAATCTGTATCATCTGCCAAATCACATTTAATACATTCTAAATGACCTGATGCAAGAAAGGTATCTAAAACGAGGACATATACACTCACCTGTGAATCTGTGATCTATGAAATGGGCGTTCGGTTTGTTAATACATGTAATTTATTTATAAAAGAACTGCATGTAATTTTTACAACTCGTGTGGATACTTTCATTTGATCAAAGCCGATGACATAGTCTTTGGCCAAATGCAAGGTTGATAATTCAATAAAACCTTCTATTACAGAAGTAAGTTATAAAGTATTCAAAAAAAGTTTTATACATTTGCGACCTCTGAGCTAGCAAAGTCATGATGAAGATGAAAAATTTCGAAGGGCCATAATAACGGTTCTCAAATGAGTGATTTATAGGTTACAACGTCTCTCCGACTATATCAGATAGGCGTTATTTTCAAAGTTAAGTCGTCAGTCGTAAGAAATGTGATGCTGCCGATTTCACCGGGAAATAAAGATCAAATTACAGTTGCAGATGACAACAAATTAGTAAGTAATTGGGTAGACGAACACAACACTTTAACTGCAGACTTTATAGGTCCATTTTAACAACTAGGATCTGTTTTTTTGTTATCCCTTTAAAACTCCCATCGGTAAAGAAAGTACCGCCGGGAGACGAAACACGAGGCAGGCTGCAAACTCGTGTTTTCGCCTGAACTTCTCAGGCGAAACCCGTCAATTAAGGATTTAAAACACCGCCCCTTATTCCACAAAGTGCTGCCACCGAACAACGGTCTTTCTTGTTTCACCCGACACAAAAGTTTCTGGATGAATTAGCCACAGTGACTGCGCGCAAACATTTACCAGAATCTTCGCCCACCGCATGCAAACCATTCACTCGTCTATTATCCAGCCTTATTTAACTAACAATTTACAGAATATGCTCAAAACCGAATTGGCTGAAAAGTTATTTCCGCAGAAGGCCACACATTTAAAATTACCTGCATTAATTCAATACCAAATGTTCAGGAAGAATACTTCACTTCTTGTAAATGTTTATGTTGTAACTGCGGTTATTACTTAGTTCCATTATATTCGGTCAATACATACTCGATTGATAGAGGCAAAATGTTGCAGACATTCAGTGTATTGTACGCAAATCTGGCCAACTAAACACACAGGGCCCATATTAGAAGCCTAATAATCAGAGCATTCCGTCACGATATAATAATAGGCTACGACACATGCACTCCGGCTTCATCCAGTTTATTTGACTGGATTTCATTGAAACAGCATGGTGATCTTTTTATCTCCATGGCAACAAGTTGCCAAACTAAGCTGTCAAAAGATAATTGGTCGAATTTCTTCACGAAGTATTCAATAAATAAAGGCTTGCAGTAAATGTACTACTGTCGGAAGTATTTTATCCTGTATCATTTATTTTATTTATTTATTTAGGTATAAGACAAAAACACTGACCAGTTAAAAGTGCTATAAGAGTCAAGTTATACATGCAAATACACTACACATGGGACACAGGAACATAAACATGCCATTTACAAAACGGAAATAGTAATTACACACTAAGAAATTAGGGTGGAATTGGGGTGTACTAAACTATAATAATAGCAACACGCTATACTAGGCGTGCAATTTTGAACCCTATAGCGTGTTGTTCTTATATTTTGCACCCTATGGGGTGCAATGTTAAACCCAGTGACGTGCATAGCGAAATTCTGCAGTCTGCACCTTTAAGAACCATAAAGTGTTGTTATTGTTACATTTCTGCACCCCAATTGCACCCTAAATGTGTGTAAGATATATAAAATTCACATGGACATTTTATACATGACTAATCTATAGAATAAGCTTTTGCTTTTGTATTTAAATGTGTGATGGGTATTGGCATTTCATCATTTATAGGGTAGCTGGTATTGTCAACGTGAGGTTAAAGGTCACGCACAACATTTCCGGTCCAGACCATGGAGGATGGCTCCCTAGGGTGTCTAGTTGATGGCTATCAAAGGTTTTATCTTGTCAAACTTACCACCACGGGTCTCTGAATCATCACAGAACATTCTCATTTTCATAGATGCTATTGTTGATTTACAAGGACGAAAAAGGAGGAAGGAAAATGAGTAATTTTGCAATTTCTGAAAGTATGAGCAATAATTCCAATGACATCTTGACGATACCCTTACTTTGCCTTATTATTTTGATTATCATTCCACTCGTAATGAACTAACACCGTTTAACCCCATTATCCTATTTTTCCGTGGTAAACATTTGATGTGAGGAAGGTTTTTGCCCGTTCTGGCATGTCTGGTAAGACTTTAAATATAAACTTTTTTAGGTAGTGTTTGCGTTGTGTGTGTGTGTGTTTGTGAATGACTGTTTGTGTGTGTGTGTGTGTGTGTGTGTGTGTGTGTGTGTGTGTGTGTGTGTGTGTGTGTGTGTGTGTGTGTGTGTGTGTGTGTGTGTGTGTGTGTGTGTGTGTGTGTGTGTGTGTGTGTGTGTGTGTGTGTGTGTGTGTAAGGGTGTGTATGTGTGTGTGGGTGTGTATGGGTGTGTCTATGTGTGTATGTGTATGGACCTTATGTGTGTATGTTTGTGTGAAACTGTGTGTAAGCGTGTGTGGACCTTATGTGTGTATGTTTGTGTTTGTGTGAAACTGTGTGTGTGCGTGTGTGGACCTTATGTATGTTTGTGTTTGTGTGAAACTGTGTGCGTGCGTGTGTGGACCTTATGTATGTTTGTGTTTGTGTGAAACTGTGTGTGTGCGTGTATGTTTGTGTTTGTGCGAAACTGTGTGTGTGCGTGTATGGACCTTATGTGTGTATGTTTGTGTTTGTGCGAAACTGTGTGTGTGCGTGTATGGACCTTATGTGTGTATGTTTGTGTTTGTGCGAAACTGTGTGTGTGCGTGTATTGACCTTATGTGTGTATGTTTGTGTTTGTGCGAAACTGTGTGTGTGCGTGTATTGACCTTATGTGTGTATGTTTGTGTTTGTGCGAAACTGTGTGTGTGCGTGTGTTTATGTATGCATCGCTGTGTGTTGGTGTGATTTGTATCTCAGTTGTGGTGGTGTTGTGTATGCGTTTGTGTGTTTGTGGGTATGTTTGTGACTTTGTGCAATTTGTCTGTGTGTGTTGATGTGGAGGGCTGATTTTCTGGTTGCCTCTGTGTACATTTTGCCGTCGTGTGAGGTCGCGAAAGACGTGTATTGCTACGGAGCTTTAGGGATTCCTACAGGAAGGGATTATTGCAGTGATTTTCGTTGGTCTTTTTACCCATTGTCGGGAATCTAACGTCTATTCGTTATATGAAGCCATTGGACGCCACTTTTAATAGCTTTTACATGACATTGTCTTAATGACAATGCTTTCACTTTTGACTAACTTGGGAAAACTGAAAATAAAGATTAGAAACTCATATCTAATCAATGATTAAATAGAGAAAGCGTTTGCCAAACAGACCAATTTCCTGATTATCAGCAATCATGCGAAGAATTGAATACTGCGACAAAGATTGCGTTGCATGACCGGCTATTGACTATTCACAGCAATCGAGTCCTTCTCCCGAGCTCAGGTTGAATGTGCTATACGGAAAGTTTACAAAATTTTACAAATACGGAAATGCATAAAGACCCCCAAAAATAATTTTAAAAATTATTCCAGAAAATATTATCAGGTTGTGAGTGTGAGTGACAAAAGTCCGAAACGTTATCTGGATATCCATTTTACTTAAAGGTATTGGCTAACATTTACCACAGTTAAAAAAATCTGAGCTACATGATTCCCCATGATACCATTGTCTTTGATAAGGTCTAAAAATGACGCCCTGAAAAAATTGTATTTCAAAATGATTATTTAGTGCTTTAAAAAAGTGAAAATCGTAAATTGATCGGATTCACCTTCCCTTTTTCTCCCATAGACTTACTGTGTGTACACTTACGCTATTTAAACTCGCCCCTAGTTTAAATTGTTTATTCATGCATAACTTGCCATTGGCAGTGTAACTTTCCAAACTATTTTATTCTAGGGTGTTTATTTGTCCATACGAACACTACTTTAAATTGAAGCTCCACAATGTTAGCCTATCACTTTAATCATCAGATTCATTGTAATTATAAAAAAAATTGTCGTCTCCTGTGGCAAAGGACACGCTTATTTTCACAACAATTTGAATGATCCCTGTTTAAAAAAAAAAGTATTAGTACATTCAAACGCTCCCCCTTAAACAAAATAAAATTGATTAAGAACAAATTAGGTGTGCACATGCTTATTACTCTTTATAGCTTTGCATAATTATACTATTCCATCATATGTGACAAGAGTTTTGAAGTTTTGCTTGCTTGTTTACTGGTTTAGTTGTTTATTTGTTTGTCTGGTTGTTTGTTTGCTTGTTAAGTCGAAGCTATTATTATATCACTTCGATCGTATTTTATTTCACCTTTTCACGTGTTTTTCCCCGTAAGGAGGACAGACACATTCTCTACATAAATGAAGTGCTCATCGACCTTCCTAAATAATTGCTATCATCAGATCGACATTTTTGTGATGATGGGAGGGTGCCGGTGCTTTTATCTATCGGCGGCTCCACTGAAAGATTGTCGTGTTTACTTTAATCTCTTTTTTTATGATGTCTGTTTATAAAAAGAACATAAGTGTTGTCATCTTTGAAACGAACTCTTTTCATGGTTGATGTAACATTACGCTTCATGTACTCAAAGCTGTGCGATATGTTTGAAGCTCCTTGATAAATTACACCTAAATGCTCAGATCAGAAGAATGATTTTACTTCCTCCAAATTTCAGCATGATGTCATGAAAGCTTACAAGGTTGAAACCTACCACACATCCAATCACATTTCGTTTAATTTTGTACTATTGTAAAGAAATATGTACTTCTCCTTCTCAAAATCTTCACTTAAAATATTTCGCATGTAATTGTAAAAATACTAAATCTGCTCATGCATTATACGCGCAAACACTACTGACTGCTTTTGAGCAAGTTAGCTTTTGACAGCAAAATGTGCGTGCCTCAATAGAAGGAAAAAAAAACATTAAATTCCTCCCTCTCACATGATTATCGCCACAAAAGCTACATGCCCCTATTCATTGTTGATTAAAAACATAAATTACAAATTAAAATATTCATTTTTTTTTTCATTTCATTTATTCAACCATATAAAAACAATTTTACAAAGAAACATTCATTTGGTTCAATAAAACAGCTTACATATGGTTTGGAACCCCTGAAAAAAAGT
>JZLH01S0170932.1:38720-52582 GCA_001188425.1 Eucidaris tribuloides | reverse complement strand
AATGACTGAGAATCCGGGGTTGCCGATCCATAAGTCGCTATTGAACACCAACCAGCCTTCATTGCTATCGATGAAGAATGGCGCTACCTGTTCGTCTCCGGATATTCTCATCAGGAGAGAAGCCACAGCATTTGCATCTTGGCCGGAACCAACCTGTGCACATAGGTAAATAGAAAGACATAAATATTATATACGTAGATACATCAAAACGTCTTTAAACAGGGCTATGACTGGCACTATTGATTTTGCATATAACACAGCAGCACGAAAATTATCAAATTCCCCGTTTGTTTCCCGACTTAAAGTCTAAAATTTAGTTTAATATGTTCATGGAATGTTCTGATACCAATATAATTTTTCATCTTGTACACCAATAAATTCCCGTTGCTGATCCATAAATTCCTTGTCGATATAAGTTGTATTAGAACGTTAAAAATGTCATTATGTCTCAATAAACATAGTAAGTTTTGTACAATATCTTTTGTTTATTACAGTTTTTCTACAAATACAATGCAGAAACTATTTTACATTATTGATTAAATATTATGTTTAACTACGTGATACTCCGTCAATATTGCCACAAACGTTGAGTAATTTAAATTCAAAAGCAATAATTGTAGAAAGAAATCATAATCAATAAATCAATATATTGAACGATCGATTGCAGTGATAGTAACGTACCGTGACGTAGTCATGCTCACACTCGGTATCGAAGGCGCTGAAATCGATACGCAGGCGCCGATTGGTATCGGATGCTGTGAAGTAGTACGCGCAGTACAAAGAGTTGGGATACGAGTTGGGGTAGTTTGGACTTGTCACAACTACTTCCTGACCTGCGGATAGTGTGTAGTTCTGAGAACAGGTTGATCCTGTGTGGTACAAAAAAGGGAATAGGTAATGTACATACAATGTGTATTGACTGATGTAATTCAGTATACATTATTAAGAAAAGTCTTTGAAGCCAAAATAATAATATTTCAATTATATTTCGCCTATTCTTTCTCAGTGAACATTTTAACAGGAAATCGTCTTGATTTCTTTACAGCTTACTTTATTTTGAGATGTTGGTCTTTTTACTTCAGATTTTCTTTTAGATGATTAGAGCCATCATGTTTATACTGCCACTGAGATAGTGCATTTATTTCAGAGGTTAATGTTTTACAGAGCAAATGAATACGGGAATGAATCATTGCTTTCAATACGTAAACGATAATGGTGGATTATTTCTGAGAACTGTTGAGGAGTCATCAAGAGTCATCAGGATCTTTCTGTTTATTCTTGTAAAATAACAGCTCTATTTAAGGAATATTTGAGCAATTTTGTCTGTATTTGGGTCTTATTGATGCATTTTTTCAGGGTTTTAGGCAATGAAAAATTTCAAATACAATTGAGTTCTGACAATCGTGGTAACACAAGCTACAATCATTGTGACGATATGACGACGTATTCCTGAAGATCAACACTTAGTTTTCAGCGTGCAACTACTACGTCTCAATTTGTTCCTGTTGTGAGCTTAATATAAATATAATTCCTTGAAAACACAACTTTACACAGCTTTGTCATTATTTTCATCTTAAATTTATCGACAGTTTAAATATAATATGCCGCAAAATGTTTTATTCCGCAGTTGACACAAGACTAATCAGTCTTACTTGTAAGACACTGGTTGCCGCTGTATAGAATTGGACACTGACACGTGTACACAGTATGACCACTGTCGTAGACGCAGACTCCACCATTATAACAGTCGTACTGGCAGTTGACTTGGACTAAACGTTACAAAAGATTCAGAAAAAGAGAGATGCGTATAACTATGGTATTATTTAATCAAAATTATTAACATCATCGGCGTTTCAACTTTATTTCCATAAATATAAGATAGTCTTTCTGGTACAATCATGCAGAAGACTCTCTGTTAAGCCGAAGTCAAATGCTCGAAATTGGAACTGGTGAGTACTGAGTTGATATCCTATCTTCGATGGTCTTACTCTATTTCTACAAATAACACTGGACATAACAATATTGTTGTTGCAACTTTCATTCAGAATGAAGAGGACACAAATCTACAAAATAAATACAAACAAAAAAGACAGAAAATCTGTGGAGGAGATGAGAATATACTAAGAAAAATATTCCTACCGCCCCCATGGAAAGACAGCTCATACGTTAAACTTCCCAATTTCGTTAAGTTGTGCATCCCTCCCAGGCAAATGAAAAATCTGCAAAATAAATACAAACAAAAAAGAGAGAAAACCTGTGGAGGAGATGAGAACATATTACAAAAAAATCCCCCACCCCCACGGAAAGACAGCTCATACATTAAACTTCACAATTTCGTTAAGTTGTGCACCCCTCCCAGGCACATGATCCCGGATTCGACGCATTGAGCAGGCTCACTTACTTCTTGTCTGACAATTTACTCCGACATAGTTCGCCAGACACGCACACGCATACGTCGTTCCAGACGCCGTACACGTTCCTCCGTTCTGACACGGATTGACTGGTTGGCATGGAGATTGAACTATAATAACAAGGAAAAAACAGATGATATTGAGTTGGTAGTGTTTGTAATGACTACTGGGCGTATATATAATTATGTACGCATGAAAATATATACTTTATTTCTTAATTTTTTTGCTTATAAATCTAATACTCATATTCGGTGGTCTCTTCTGCATTAGTCGCACCTTACCAACAGTATGTTTATGAGAACGCAAATGCATCACCATCACGCTGAATGTATGTACCAGTAATCTTCAAAAATGTTGTCACATTATGTAGCTAACTTTTATACAACGGTTGTTTTTGCGATGTTTCAAGCCTCTGTGGTTGGGGCTAGGTCAAGTAAAATGTTAAAGTTCTTTAAGACCGAATCTTGTGTCATGATTGTAACCGTTTCTCAAATTGGCTAATGAATCCGTTGAGTCTTTTTTTCGATCTGCAGAAATTTCTGTATTCTCAGCCTGTACGTGAAAAAATACCGCAATAAGGAAAAATTGAAATTACTTTTTCAATGCACACTAAATTGAAGCCTTTGATCTCGAAGGTTGATGAACGCCTTACATAAGGAAAAACGTGTAGAATGACTAATTGTACTGCCAAGTTTGATAACGAGATAACAGCAGAATCCAAATCTACAGAGTTTACGATTTTTCATAAGTTGTAGAACTGAGGAATAAAGTGACATAAATTGTCTCAAATATCTTGACGTTAAGATTATTACAATAAAAAATGTGAAAAAAAAATCTTTATTTGAACTGTTGTAGAAGAGACATCAAAATAAATTTTCAAACATTAATTTTCCGTTACTTTCTCAAATATGGTCATTTATGCACTAAGTACAAAGTTAGCTGGAAAACAAACGACAACATGAAATTCATTTACAAACTTACCGACAGATTCACATCTAGTTCCTGAGTAGCCGGCAGGGCAAGCACAGACGTAACCACCATTGGTTTGGACATTACACGTACCTCCATTAAAGCAAGGGTTGCTCAGACATGAGCCTTGAACTGCGATGGTTACATGATGGATGAAAGAACAGTAAGATTGTGCTAGTTTTTAGCCCCTATCATTGCTTAGTCGATATGTTTTGCATGTAACATAAATTGCTTACAACGGGATTTGAGTAAAGGTATAATTTTAAATCCCTCACGTATTTGCAAAATTACTGAATGAATGAATTCCTTAGGAGAGTATACCAAACAAAATTTTTTGTTTACAAGATCTTAAACAGTCTGTTCACAATAAATTGAGTTTGAAGATGAAATGAGAATACTTAATCTTAACTTGCAGATCAACGAATTGGGCAGTTTATTTTATTCTACTGCCGACAGATAATGGCTAAGCAACAACTTAGTCTGAATTAAGCTGTCTTAACAACACATTATTGGCGGAATGTGTAGATTGTATAGAACAGCAAACGTCTCAAGAAATATCCGAAAATTAAAACCTACTCAGTAATAAAAACATTAAATGGTTGGATAAAGTTATCATTGACAACGCTTTTATAACTCTTGGCAATGAGGAAGCAATCACTTACCGATTACACTGCATCGAGGACCAGTGTACCCGTTTACACAGTTGCACGTATATGCATTGTTTGAAGCTATGCACCCTCCCCCGTTCAAGCAAGGAGCGGACAAACATGGAGATGCTGAAATAATAAAAACACATTTGAGGTCTTTTCAGAAAATTGAGCATAATATCGTCAACAAATTACTGACATCCTTACAACCTTTCCACATGAACTGTTAGAAATTTTATACTTATAATTATTTGTTTGAACTATATGTTGTTGATGATTATGATGGTAATGATGACGAGGAGGAGGATGTTAATGATGATGACGATGGTGGTGATTATGATGCTGATGATAACAGTAATTATAGTGTTGATAATGCTGATGGTGATGAAGATGACGATGGAGATAATGGTGATGATGGTGTTGATGAGTGTAATAATAAAAAGACATCGATGAATGTGATGCCATGCATTCAAATGCATCATTGTACTTACGTGGAGTTTCACATCTAAGACCAGTATACCCGGCAGGGCAGGCGCAGGTGTAAATATTTCCTGAAGTGCGACAAGTTCCTCCGAATAGACACGGGTTGGATGCACAAGGTGGGGCTGTACACAAACAGGTAGAGTCAAACAATAATTCTTCCAGACAAGCACCAGGTTTTCTATTTGACATCCGAAATGGCCGAAATCAAATGGAATGGCCCTAAGTGAATGTACACTGATAGTCCCCGATAGTAAACAGTAACGTACAAATTGCACACTAAACGCAGAAAGAATGAAACTTCTTCAATCCTCTGTTGCCCTAGAAGACCAATATTCTATAGGGTATTCTAGCACTGTCGTACTTTCCTATACTTTGCTTTTGGCATGCTTTGGAACTTTTTTCAGCAAAAGCTGCTTAATTACAATACAATGGTTGGTTTAGTTATTTTTATAGAGCGGTATAGGACGTTTGTCGGTTTCTCGCCTTGAAAACGTGTATTTTTCCAAATTACTTGTATAAAATGGTTATAACTTACGAGGGGTTTGACACTGGTTGCCGGTATATCCCGTGATGCACTGGCATATGTATGTGTTACCGGATACAAGACAGGTGCCTCCGAACAGACATGGACTGGGAGAACATGGGGTAGCTGAACATGGTGTTGAAAAAAAAATTATCAATTAATTGTATATAATTCTGTATTTATAATTAAAAGTTACTTTGTGGGCTTAATTTTGATATCATTACAGTAGGTGAATACCAATGACAGCAATACTGGGGTTGTATTTTTACAACTCATATTGTTTTTTGGGGGGGTTTCTTGCCATAATAATGCATTTTTTTAAAATAAAAAATTCCTTTTGTAAATCGGGCAGATTATAGAAAGGCCCAGACATTCTTTTTTTTATATTCTAAGAACTGTACACCTTTACAACTAGTTGTAAACCTATTTACACAGTAAGTAGTTGGAAATAAGGAATGAGTAATGGGCAATAAGTTTCTTAAGTGATCTTCATTCAAAAATAATTAAAGCTTTTCAAATATTAGCTGGAACAACAACTTTATATTACATGCACAAAAAGTTAGACAACTTTCATAGTTATAGTACTAAAGTCAAGTAAAATATATCATGTACGCTCTGAGTAATCCATATACTCACGTGTTACTTCACATCTGGTTCCCGAGTATCCAGGAAGACAGTTACAGGTGTAGATGGTTCCCGATGTAACACAAGTACCACCATTTAGACATGGGTTGGAAGAACACGGAACTGCAAAGTACGTGTATTGTAATCATTACAGGTACAGGCAATCATAATGGTTTCACCACGAGTATATTGTTAGCCCCAACCTCACATACATACACACACACACACACACACACACACACACACACACACACACACACACACACACACACACACACACACACACACACACACACACACACACACACACACAACACACACACACACACACACACACACACACACACACACACACACACACACACACACACAAACACACACATACACACAAACACACAAACACACATACACACAAACACACACAATCACACACATGCAAATACACACACAAACACCCATACACAAACGCACATACACATTGGACCACAGGGTTACAATTTCAAGAAAAGGAGCTATTAGATTTGCAAGAAGAAATTTCAGTACTGTCTATAGTAGATGTTAAAAGAGTGCGTCCGTCATATCGGAAATCGTTTTAGAAAGTACACGGACCCTTTGAATGTTTTGAAGTGTATTTTTTTATTTCTCTCTAAACTGTCGCTAAGTTCACTTTGCCGTTGGTATATTACATATCTCTTTAACGCCAAGTTCTCATGGTAACCAGATAATGTTACTCATGTAATTAACCTTGCAACCTGCGATATCTAATCACTGGTGGTATTATACGATATAGGAGTACTTCGTACAGGTTTTTTTTATTAAAAACCGCTCAGCTTTTTTAAGTATAATGAAGACGAAATAACTACCTATGGAAGAACAGATGCACGCACGGACGGGTTGCAGGGCGAATAACCTTAATGTATGCCGCACCCACCACCGTCAGTGCAGTGATAGAAAATGACTTCGTAAAAAGTGAAAAGGAAACTGAAAGATCCGGAGAAGAACGGAGACATAAAACAAGAGGAGGTTTTATGGAAAAACCTGTTGTAACTAATTACCACCTGTCCGCAAGGTAGTGTTTTACCCCACTCTCTCCATCCCATGTGTTATATGTGCGCAAAATGTAACTTATAAATTAAACACTTTGACCCGACATAAATCGGGGCCTTTTCATCTGGATCAGGTAACAAAATGAACTTACCCGGCGGGTTATTGATTTGACACTGCGTTCCTGTGTAGCCCACAGGACAGGTACAAACAAATATAATGGCACCATTGTTCGATGTCTCCTGTCGGCAGGTACCTCCGTTTTGACAAGGATTTGATGAACAGGCACTATCTGTGAGTGCAAATATGAGTAAACCATTGATGATTGTTTGTATACTTACCTCGAAAAAACATTATCACATTTTATTAAACTATAAAAAGATATTTGTACGAAAGTGTGTGTTAATTGGTTTCCTCATCTGATTTAATTTGAATCATACGAGTATTTTTTATACTGAAACCAATTGAAGTATTATTCTTTTCATTCGCTCATATTTCTCTGTCTTTCTGCTATGGTTATAATTATGATAACTGTATAAAACAAATTCAAATTTTAAATATTATAATCATCTGGCCGATTATATCCAGCAATATCGTACCCAATATAACAATTGATTTGGAATTACTTGAATAATGACAGTGTTTTGGTAATGTTCTGAATGTCTATCATATCTTTGTAAACTAAAATCCTGCATTGCCGTAACGGGCATCGACCTGGGTTCCTTCTCAAATTATTTTGTATCCATTACAAAAAAAGTCATGTGTGTCTAATTATAATTGTATTGTATTGTATATCGTTATGTTGATGTCATATATCTCTTGTTGTTATTTTATCATATATGCTGCTTTAATTGTTGAATTAAACCTCACATTGATTTCTGATGACTATGACTATGATTATTATGATGGTGATTCTACTTATTTGATTCGACTTTTATTTCATTTATTAACTGAATCTTCTTCTTATAACTATTATTCGTAATTACTTTCATAATTCTTATCATCATCAATATTATACTTACCTCCACCATTACATAACTGTCCTGATAATCCAGGTGGACACGAACACATAAAGCCAATCGGAGATGCGGAAAACACTATGCAGGAACCACCATTTTGACATGGATTCGGCATACACGGACCTGATAAAATCCAAGACATAAATTGAATACTTGATGATGGGTTAATAATAAAAATGAATCCTTGAATTTAAAATGTAAATACACACTAGTAATTCAATATTGAAAAACGACACGCACCAGTTGCCTGTTCAATAGAACGGAAATTACATTAACCCATTGGATACGATTTGATTTTGATAGGACACGCATTCTCCATAGACCCTAACCTAAGATATATCGTACTGAGTGTCCAACGGGTTAATTGATTATTAAATGAAATTCATTTTCACGGACTAGAGGTAGAATAATAAAAAATAACGTTATTGTTAACTAAGTGCGGTCGTGTTCACGTAAACCCAATTATTCAAAGATACCCTTGTGGTAATCGTTTTCTGAGGGTGTGGAATGACTTTGAGTTATTTTTACACTGTTAGCGAAAGGTTCCTTGTATAACAAGTACATATTCTAAATACACCCTTAAAATCTATACCGTGGAAGATATCCATGAACCAGTTTTAACCGTATTGTTTCTAAGAGAGTTGGACGAACATAATTTTTTCATCATTGTATCACTACATTTGTGTTTGATAGTTAAAAAAGTAAACTTGACTTTCTATCAAGATAACCTTGCTTTCAGTGACGTCCAACTTACTTGAGCCTTGTTCACAGTGGGCTCCAGTGAAGCCTATGAAGCATGTACAGGAGTACGCGGTTCCATCTGCGCTTGGCCGGCAAGTTCCTCCATTTTGACAGGGCGCGTCGGCACATGCTGCAAAAAGGAGAAGTTAAGATGTGTCAGATAGAAAATCATTTCTACTCTTTTCTGAAGAATTGTACAAATATGACCGTTCTCTTACATATTACTCGCTCATCCACGCTATCTCTCTTTATACCCGCTTTCTTTTTCTAATATATATTTTTCCTTTAATTTTCTATTTAAGCCCACAATAAAATTTTACAAACAGTGGCAGTGAAAGGTGTGTAACATTCTTAAAAGCCCTCAAGAGCATTTGGCTTGTATCTTAAATATGTCGTAAATTTACTAAATGTTATTCACGACCTTTTGCACGGAATTACAGCTTATCTACGTAGCGAAATGGAGTTCTTGATGATGAAATTGGCCTTGTTCGATGAAAGGTATCTTTCAAGCACAACTTATGAGTTCCAAGGATAAAGAAAAGTGTAAGGATAAATCGAGATGACTCACTTAAAACAGGGACCGTCAGTGAGCACGTAGGACCATTAAATCCAGCTAGGCAGGCGCAGGTGAAACCACCGTTTGTTGTGGTGATGCACGTTCCGCCGTTGTTACATGGATTTGGTGAACAAGAATTGGTGACTAAAAAACAATGCCAAAGAAGAAAAAAATATGTAAATACTTCCGTTCATCACCTCGTGATTAGTGGTGGATAACCTTACTTTTCAGATATGCTGTATTACTTTGAGGAAACCGATATAGTTTGATGTGAATAACTTATAAATTTTATTGTGCACAGGATGCCACCAATTATTGTTTTGAACGGTACTTCCCTAGGTTCTGTTCAATTTTTGCCAAATTTAGTGATGATTGTTCAAATTGTATGTCAGACTCGTTGATTACAAAACAATTAAAGCACAAGTTTATTTTTTTATTTGAAAGCTTTATGCTCAAAGGTTATATCACACTAACAAAAGTCACACCCGGACTTTTCTGTCTATTATCAATTTGTCAAACAAATTGAAAGTGTTTCAGAGCCTGTGATTTTTCAGGGCATTAATAGATGATATATGTCCTTCTATAATCACAATTAAAGAACAATTCATTTTTACTATCAAATTTACCAAAACTAAGCACTAAATAAGGGAGTTTTATAAATCAATAAAGTTCAATTTACAGAATTCAGAAACAGTACACCCCAATGAAAATAAATCCGGTATAATTTTTTTTAATGAATACGTACAATATCTAGATTAATTATTTAGCTTTTTTAATGCAATAAAATTCAGTTTCAAAGAATTTCAATCACAGTGTATACCTAAATGACCGTAATTTGGTATGATAAAACTTGTTATGAATAAATTATATATATCCTGATTAATTACAGAAGTTTTTTTTAACTCAATAAAGTTTAATTTTAAAGAATTCCGGGCACAGTTAAAAAAACTGCCATATAATAAAACATACAGTCGTGGATTTTATGGATTTAACTGGTGTAGATGAAATCTTACCAATCAACGTTTCACATCTTGTTCCAGTGTATTGGGTTGTGCAGGAACAGGTGTATCTACCCACAAGATTGTTACAGGTGGCGCCATTTAGACAGGGGGAACTTGCACACTCATCTGTCCAAAATACAGAAAGAAAGAAAATGTTAAATATGATATATCAATAACTCATTACCTTTAATCGATATTGTTTGACAGTGTACAGGGACAGGAACTAATATTAAAAATTCGACATGCGCACTTAATTAAAACGTCGAAGTACAAATTCTTTAAAAAATGAAGACATATACCTCATAGTTTGAAGTAAAACTTCTGAATTAAAGGATAGTATGACAAAATAGTTATAAATTACTGTTTATTTCACACGATCACACTTGTTTTCTTTCAAATAATCTTATGACACACTGCTCTATACTATCATGGTAACTGGGTATACATGCATCTTTTGATTAACAATGTGCAGAATTGCATGTAACCAAGATAATCAGGAATTAGTAAATGGGTTTATTTTGCATCACAATATAATCTATGTCCACATTATTATTATAGTTTTGTGATAAAGTACACGCTCTATATAGGCAGAGTATATTCTACATGTGCAATGTCAGTGAAAACGTTTAGGATGTGATCTTTTTGAAAAAAGGTAACTAATACAAGTATCTGCTTTAAAGACATAGTGGCTCATCTTGGGTATTTATTTAAAACACTTGACAGCACCTTGCTTGATTGTCTTCACTCCATTGTGAATAATCTCCCGATTCGGATTCCCCTATCATTCCCGCGATTGTGCATTTTTGTATACTATGATTATCACATTACGTACCTATATTTAGTTCGCAGGTAGTACCACTGTATCCCAGAATACAGTTACAACTGTACCTGTTGTTACCATCAATACAAGTTCCTCCATTGAGACACGGGTTCGACAGACACTGATTGCTATCTGTACAATGAAATAATTTTATAGGAAAATCACCAATAATTGACAAAAATCACAATCACGAATAGGGAATTTAGATAAGACGAAAAATTGTGTATCATTAGAACTCACATAAAGGTATTTTCTAATGATACTGTAGGCTTGAAGATAAAAAAAATAAGTAAAGGTAACACCTTATTCCATAAACAGCTAAATAAAAAATTTAAAAAGTATTGCAAACCAAGTGTGACTCAATTCTCTAGTTGTTACAAACAAAACTATCGATTACATTTCCAGTTTTCCTTTCCTATTCTCATCAGAAGCGTATTCCAAGTATCGTAGGGGAGATTATAATTTTAGATATCATGAACTTCGTGGGAGACAATTATATTAATCCACACACTTTGACCATGAACAGTCTATCATTTCGTCTATCCCGCATTATAAACTTCGACTTCAAGTTTCCGTGCAGTAAGTGTGGTTAAAGTCTGATTTTACTGTAAACAGGAGGTAGTTCAGTTCCACTGGAAGACTTAATGACACAAATATTAAAATTACACTTAGCGCAGCAGAATTTTCTTAATACGAAAGAGGCAAATTTCGTTCGTTAAAATCCCCCCTAGAGGTAAAAATCTATTTCTCAAGTGATACTCACCAATTTCACACCTGGATCCAGTATTCCCGTTAATGCAGTTGCAGACATATGAGGTGGCGGTGTTACGAACACATGACCCACCGTTCAAGCACGGGTTTGAATTACATGGATCCCCTGGGAGATGAAGGTCATAGTTTGAGATGAAAAGGATTGGCAAGTGCAAGATTATATCATCGGCTCTTGCCAAATATCCAACAAACTCTTTTTATTCATTCATTTAAAATACACAGGGATGACATTAGAATATGCCGTAAAGAAAGGAGACATTTGCATTTTCTTTCGGTTCATAAAGCTTTCTTAAGTTAGGTTGAAATTTTACATTGTTGCTGGTACAATGCGCTCATCTATCACACTAAGTATCATCTCGTTTTCCTACAAACGTTCATTTTTTTGTGCTTCATAAAGTAGTAAGTAGTAGTGATATATAGTACCTTTAATCTATAACTTTCTACCCTTTTTCACTACTGTTCAATACAGAAGAATGTGAGGTAACAATTTACAAGAAATACAGCCTTAAGAAATGTGCGATATTTCATTTGTGATCTCAGAACTCACGGTAAACTTTCACTTTGTTAAATGTGTGTGATATTATCACATCACGTACCGTAATCTTTCCTTCTCCCTCAATCAATGTCAGAGAGGGAGTTGAATTACTTACCGATGAAAAACTCGCAATTAGTGCCACTGTAGAAGGTGGTACAAGTACAGGTGTAGAAGTTTATGTTATTATTACACGTGCCGAAATTCTGGCAGGGATTACTCTGGCATTCATCTGAAATTGAGATAATGTCAAAAAATGTGTATAGTATTTTATACAAAGGATTATGTGCTGGAGAAACAAGATCATGTGACGTGACGTTTAGAATATTATGCTACATGTATTAAAATACATTACAAAAGTGTAAACATATTGATCACTCAATCAACAGGATTATATACTAAATGAAAATTATGTATTTTCCACAACTGATTTATTGCCTTAGAACCAACAGTCATTAAATTATCTCCAACTTATAAACATTAGAAAGAAGACAATTCATTTTGATAAATATACATATCTGTTTAAAAGCTTCCATATGTTCTTTACTCAATTAGTCTTTAATGTCATTGAACTTCTATCGTAAAACAAATGTATATTTCACGCAATCTTACTTACTAATATCCTGTTGGCAAGTAACGCCTTGAAATCCTGGTGCACACCTACAGGTGAATCCGCTATTCCCATCGGTACAGGTTGCCCCATTAGAGCACGGGTTAGGATTACAGTCATTGGGATCTGCGGAAATAGAAATATTGTAAATTAGAATGACCAATTTCGACCTTTGCAATTGAAGTTACTGTTTATTTAAACATAACTTGATTTGCAAACCGATATATAAATAAATATTCGTATGTGATATGAATCTCAGGCCTAGGATATGAGAAAACCATTTGTACTGAAGAAATTGTCACTCATTTCTCAAAAAATATAACATCGCTTTATATAAAAATATGCTTTGTGTCCACTCTTTTGAAGAAATTGTCACTCATTTCTCAAAAAATGTAACATCGCTTTATATAAAAATATGCTTTGTGTCCACTCTTTATGGCATAGAAGTTTAAGTGTGTCCACACTGCTTAAATACAGGTATAGGTTTGGAAATCCTTTCCGGATAGACCTATGCCCCCTACAGGTAAATTACCGTTTCATAGAATGCGCACAGATGTTGTGAGTGTGTGTGCTGGTGAATGTCCATACATGGATTTAGTTTTCTGTTTGGTGTGTCTGCATCGACAAAAGCTGGTAGGGTATGGAAGAATAGAAAAATCAACGACTTACTAGTAGATGTCTCGCATCTGTCACCGATGTAGTTAGCCTGACACTGACACACATATCCATTGACCTCATCCAGACACTGGCCTCCGTTCAGACAAGGACCACTGCCGCATTCATCTGTTTACATTGGTTACAATGTAAAGGTAAATATTGTGATTTAATTGATCACTCTTCTCAGAAATGTTTTTATTTAAATTCTTTCTAAAAGGCCAAAAAACAACAATGAAATGCATGTTCTACCAAGGCCAGAAAATTCCACTGTAATCGTCCCTTGACTAGTCAACAAGGCATTTCAAAATACTGGGACGTATTTAAACTGATCATCATACCTTAAAATTTGAAAATGTATTAGAAAATAATCCTATGATATGTTTGTAGGCAACGAAAAAACATTGAAAAGGGTTTCATACGAATTTACGAAGGACATTAAATTAAGTACTTTAAA
>JZLH01S0170932.1:0-20211 GCA_001188425.1 Eucidaris tribuloides | reverse complement strand
AACACACAAATAAACACGCACACACTCTCACACACACGCGCGCGCGCACTTACATCCACAAAAACACATATCCGCACGCGCACATATAGGCAATTTTTAACCAACCTTTAGTTGCCAAACAAATTTACCCAACTTGCATTGAGAATGTGATAATATTAAAAGTATCCATGGTAAATTTCTATCGGCACGTTTTTACCCAACCATCAGTTGCCGAGCGAAATTTACCCAACCCACCATGGAAATGTGGCAAGGATACACAACTGCGGAGCAACAAGTTCCCAACCTTCAGTTACCAATACTGTTGGTAAATATCCGCCCAATGTTTAGGTAAAAATAATTGCCCAATATTGGTTAAAGTACTTATATGCTTAGTTGCGTAATAATCGCCCAGAACAACGAACTTTTTTAACCAATCGCCAATTACCCAACTAAATTTACCCAACATTTTAAGAGTGCATATAATCACAAACTGCCTCAATTGATATTTAGTAAACCCCGCAAAATGCCAATAAAGTTTCTCTGTTCAAATTATACCAATTACTGTTTTAAGCATGTCGAAGTACAGATAATAGTGTCACCCCAAGCTAAGGGGATGGTTACCTTAGTTCAAGTAAATGTGAAATTGAATTGAGACTTTACCTGATACAAAATGCTTTCATCAGTTGCGGTGACCATAAAACAAAAATTGTTTTGCTTCTACCAAGAAAATAGACCTTAAAGATTGTGTCATTGATTTGCACGTCAAAAAACATCTAAATGAATGAAATCAGCTGAAATCATATCCGATGTGAAGATTACTATAAATAAACACCTCTCATAGAGACTTGGGGTAAAATATGGAGTTTGGGTGAAAATCTGGACGGTTAAACTTCATCCTTTTTCAAATGGCTCTGAAGCCTTTTAAAAAAAAAATCCGTGACGTCGACGGGCACGAGCCGTTCCAAAATTGTCCGATCAGCCGTTAGCCAAAGGTCATGTGGAGTTTAGCCGTTTAACCAATCAGTGCGCTCCGCTGGTCTTGCGACGGTACACATAATAGCGATTCGCAATTTGAGCAAAATTTAAACTCACGGAAAGAACAACATTCTGGTAAAATGTCGTTATTAGTTTTTCTCATAAAACAACAAATTCATGACGTATGGATCTCAAACTTTCAACACACATTTGTAAGTACTAAACTACCGTTTGGTATTGATAATGAAGGGAAGTAATGGACTTGCACATCCCTGACACAATCTTTAATGTTATATACCGACTAGCTTTCGTCCTGTGGACTGTACCAAGCCAACTGAATTATTTTCTCAGTTCCATGCTGAGGTTGCTGGCTGCTGTTTGGAAATCAACGGAACAACTTCAGCAAGCAACGGGAGAAATCATCCAGTTGGCTTAAGAACAGGCGCGCCGGAACACTTTTAGTTTTGGAGGGGCAAAATCTCGATGGGGGCACATTAATGAAACGGTGTGAGATCCTCGGCAAGGGAGCGAAGCGACCGAGCGTGGGAAGAGGGTGTGGGCAGGCGCGGTTCTAGAGCAGAAATTTTAGGGAGCTACTGGGGGCTTGACGGAAACATGCGAGGGAGCCCAACGACCGAGCGGGGGAGGGTGTGGGAGGGGGTATTCCCCCTCCCACGATAGGAACTTTTTGAAAATACACATAGCAAAGACGTGATACTAGGCATGGTAAATACATATTTTAAAGTTATACTTTCGAAAAAATTATAAGGGATAATCATTGTAGTCAATTTTTCAAAAAGATGTAGAGGAAGTATGTGAAAAACTGTAATGGGTCATACTTCTGAAGAAACGAAGCGCCTGGGGGTGTGGGAGGCGGATACCCCCTCCCATGGTAGGAACTTTTTGAAAATATGCATAGAATAGACGTGGTTCTAGGCATGGTAAATACATATTTTAAAGGTATATTTTATAGAGATTATTGGGGACTGTGTATTCAGGTTTCAAAGATTACAGGGAGTATGTACAAATGTATTAGAAATCATACTACTGCGAGGGAGCTAAGCGACGAACCTGGTGAGGGTTGTCTGACCTATTATGAAAATACGATAGCAAGACGTTTTTCTAGGCATGGTAACTACTGTTTCACTTTGAAATTTGGTAGAAATACTTGCGACGAGAGCCGATACGAGCGGGAGAGGGTGTCGCGAGGGGGATCCCATCACGGCAGGAGTAATTTTTGAATAGACAAAGAAATACAGTTGTCTGAAGATGGTAAAATATTTGTAAAGGTTATTAAGGACTTTTTGTAAAAATAGAGTTAGAGTCGGTTTATAGAGCATTCAAAACAAATTTTTAAGGAATTAAAATAATAAAAACTATGCGAAGGTTATGAAAATTTCATTTTATAAGTACGAGCAGAGCGAAGCGAGCGCTTCGATGTATAAGTTGTTCAGTGCTCTGATCAATTAATTTTGTATTACGCTGTTATTGACTCAATACCAGATCACATTTTGTCATGATATCCTTAGAATTGTATTTTTAATATTTACTCGTTCGGAACACCGAGCGTGAGCTGAATCTCATAATTTTATTATCATGAGTACGTAATGTATGGTCAGCAAATGTGTGAGATTATTAGCAATTATGTATTATTGCTTTGAGCAATTTATTTATCACATTGCATGCTGAGCCACTTTTAGTTTGCCATTCGGTTTTTTAGTCGAATGTATTCATTAATCGCTATAATCGTGAACCGCGCGTTAGTACTAGAGCAATGAAAAATACTCTTATATTTAGCTAGCAGTTGAAAAGCGAAACAAATGAATGGGTGGATTGGGGGGACACTCGGCGAAGCGAGGCCACGCATCTACTACATAAAGTTTACGTTTAGTGTAGGTGCCCGTTCAGGGGCTGAAAATTGATTTTTATGGGGTTCAGATATGAATATTACAATTTTTAGACAAGAAATTGCTTTATTGCTTTTTTTCTTTAATAATGTTTATTATTTATTTTTCACTTTCAGGGGGGCAACATTGGGGGGGGGGGGGCAAAACTCGTTTTGCCCCCAATTTTATTTGGGGGGCAAGTGCCCCCTCTGGCCCCCCCACCCCGTTCCGGCGCTTGTAGAGTGTAATTGAGCAGCTGAATGTAGCCGTATGAATATGTAATAGAGGAATAATTTCTTTTTCGTGAGATATACCTGGTTTGCAGATGTTGCAGAATACGGCAGTAAAGGTACCGGACCGCCAGCCACGGTTGAGATACAACTTCCTCCATTGAGACACGGACTGACATTGCAGTTGGAGATCGCTGAAATGAATGCAAATGATGATGATGATGATGATGATGATGATGATGATGATGATGATGATGATGATGATGATGATGATGATGATGATGATGATGATTATCATCATAAAACGTTAAATGGAGTAATTTCGATTATTCATTAGTCTGTCAAACTTGACAGAAGTGATCAAAAGAATATTATGCTACTAGTTTAACGCGGGATGAGAATAAATATTTCCCAAGTATAATAATGGGTTCTTTTAGATTATGTTCAAAACACGGCAAAATTAAATTCACTCATTTTATTGATAACGTGCAAAATTCGTGCAGAAATAACATATCATAGGCGTTTAGAAGAACATATTTTGAACTGAAATCTACCGTACACATTGTTAAAAAAATAAATATATTTTGATTACAATGTTGATATATATATTATATAAATATAATCATATCACTGTTAAATTTCTTAATAACATGAAATTATTCAGATATAACATCTTCATATTCTTTCTTGTCTAGATTACAATCTGTTTCTGTCTGCTTCGTCGTACGGGATTCAAGATTTAATTTTAAAAAAATGTTTTTTAGTTTACTGTCATATGTGTGTAGAAACTACCAATTGTAGATTAAAAATAAAATCTAGGATAATCCCTTCCTGGAAAGTCTGCAAAGCTATATGCGTAAAACCATATTTTATAGTAGTTCAGTCCGTCACACCCATACTTACAATTTTCACACAACGCCCCTTCGTAGTTAGGTGGACATGCACATCGGAACCCAGAGGCTTGAGTGACGTCAGGCACACACGTTCCGCCATTACGACAGACAAACTGGAAAATATCACACTGGCCTGCAAGAAACACATAACAGAAATTAAACAAATACCTTAGCATGCTTAATATATGTCACACTCGTATAATGTATCTAGCACCGGCTCGGTAGTTTTTTTTTTTAATTTGGCATACATTTATATAAATTTTGAATAGTTTTCATGAACATGATTAAAATGCACTGATAGACCACCAACTATGTTCTTCAAATTGTATTCTTTATTATTTTCAAGCAATTGTCTGTTAATTACGGTAACATATCTGCCTCAAAATTAAAGAACTGTTATTGCTGTAAAAGATAGCCTATCAAAAATTTCACACAATCTTAGAAGAAATATAGTATCATTGGTCTGGTGGTGTTTAGGTACCGTATATGCATGAGATCCAACTACTGTAAGACATAAAAGGGAAATTTCACGTTTGAAGTTGCCGGATATAATGCCATAATTTGTTCACAATACAACAATTATTATTACTTACTCAATTCACAATTGGTTCCGATTCGCCCAGGTGGGCATGTACAATCGTATCTGTTGATTCCATTGTTACAAGTACCACCTCCTTGACACGGTATGCTATTACATTCATTAATTTCTGAAAAATGAAATAAACGAATTCCTTCATCAATATTAAATTAGGCCAATAACAAATTTGAGGTTTAGTTGTGATTCTTTGGTTCACTTCCGAAAATAAGTGTTAATTGGTACATTGTGCTGACGTATTTATAAAACATTCGTGTGAAATACTGAAACACAAACCCAGACAGTGATGACATGATTTTCAACACAGTAATTTCTGATAAAACAATTACATTTCTCAGTTAGGTAGGCATAATTATGTTTTCAGACTTCGTAAGTTATTGAACTGGATTATATGTTGACAGCAAATCAGATAATCATATTTTCTATTCTTGTGTTTATTGAAGTTTGGATAACGTGGAATGCGATTATTTGAGAAACATATTGAATTTTACGACAGAATTATTATGTAAACTCCTCGCACAAAACGGTATTGCATGGAATGCCGCAAATGACTCTCTGATACTCTCGAAAATGAAAAAAAAATGAATACGTGTTACTTCTTATTTCTTCAGCTTACCAGTTTCACAATTGGTTCCTTGGTATCCCGCAACACAGATACAGAAGAAAGATAACCCGCTATCGATGCATGTACCACCATTTTGACAGGTTACAACTGAACAGAGAGCTGTTGAAAGAAAGGTATGCACATTTAAATTGGACTTTCATCATTTACAATTTTCATCTAGCCATGATCACTTTGACACTGAATTTAAATGTCGATTGTACAACAAAACGAAACGCCTGAATTTATTTTCAAATATGTTGGCTGAATAATTCCCAACATTTTTTTTATTGCTAACAATACCTGTTCTCTAAACTCTAAATTGTTGTATGTTTGTAAACCAACAATAAACAAATTTAGATTGTAAATTACAAGGGTCAATATTACCTTTTCATGACAATGTATCCCAAACTTGACAATGAAGGATTTATCAAGTTTTGGTCGAATTTCAAAGGACATTCTGCGTTTGTTTGTGTTTATTTTGTGTTTGCTTGTTTGCATTTACTTGAATATAAGTGCGATTTCATTTAAAACTACCAAAACAAATATCTTTGATTTTTTATATGGAGTTTATGAACTTACTCTGTCGGGAGTGAAGTTCTGGGATATTGACAATGGGTAGTAATTATACTTTTTTCTTGAATTCAAGTGATGGAAGTTTTGCCTTTTCGTAATAATTAATGGATCACAGCTTCCGATTTCGGTAAAATATGGAAGTCATATCTTATATTAATTGCAACAAAGGTTTTCTTCAACTATGCATCATTTAAACATCACAAAAGAGATTTCTCATTCCTTGTATCGTTACTTGTTAGAATTAATTACTTACATGAAGTTTGAGCAGTGGTCGTGTCCAGTAAAAATGTTTCCCCATTGATAAGTCCCTCGACGCCGATGACATAGAAAGAGTTGGGGTTGAGGTTACCTATGTCAATGGTGAATTGGTTGTTAACGGCTTGGCCAGGAGAAACGGGAATCCTCTGTAACACGTTACCAAAGGCATCGGTTAAAACTAGTGTGTAGAGCTGCGTGTTGACACCCGTTGGTAGAGGTATCCAGAGGACTTGTGCAGTGTTCGGGGTGACGTTGATAGTCTGGAGATTGATATTTATAGCTGATGAAACGAAAGAAAATAAGCCTTTCAGTTCGAATATCACATGAAATGTCTTTAGATCTTTTCTTTTTCAATAGTAATGTGGTGGTTTTTACTCTTTCTAACATATATAATTTATGTCTCTCGTTAATTGATTCCAACATGATATCACGCCTCTCTTTCCGGCGGCCTCAGCTTCAAGATTAATCTGTTGGAAAGAACAAACTTTATTGAGCGGTTCCAAAAACTAGGCAACAAACTTTTAAATAAGTAATATATGAGATGTTCTAATTAAGTTAAGAAGGTGGTCCATTATCAGGAAGTTAATAAAAAAAAGAACAATAAATATTTACGTAATTGAAGCGGGGAAATGAACTGAACTTTCAGTAATTAATATAGTAGGAATTTAATGTAAATCAACTTACGGATATTGCATGTCGTTCCGAGATATTGTGGTAAGCAAGAACACACGAACAGATTGAGAGCGGGTTGCAGGCAGGTACCCCCGTTAACACAAGGGCTACTCTGGCACTCGTCAATATCTGGAACAGGAGAAATAATGGTTCACCATTTGTGTTTTGGAAGAGAATCAGAGACTTTTTTTGATCACATCTATATGATTTTATATTCCTATCTTCAAAGTTCATTTTGGTTTTAAAAAATCGTAGAAGTTTTAATCAACTGTAGGGCAATCACGGGTTTTACAATTTGATACAGATAAAGCAAGTTAAAACAATCTACTCACTAAAAGAACCACGGACACTCACCCGTAAGCGCAAACACTCACCCATATACGAAAACAAACATGCACCCACATATACCTCACGTTCAATTCTAAATATTACATCATTTAATATATATATATATATATCAGAATATAGTAAAATGATAAAGTAACGAGAAATAGGCTTAGTCTATAATAATAATTTGACAGAACCCAAGCTCAGACTATGTTTTTGTAACACGAATGTTTGAGCATTATTTAATAAGCTTGTACCATAATAATTAATGTTTACCTCTGTCAAATCAGTTACAAATAATCGTAAGATTATATTCAATAATTCATTTCAAGGCTTATACTCTACCTGTCCCACAGTTTTGTCCAGTATATCCTGGCACGCAAGTACAAAAGTAGTTTTCAAATACGGTCGGATCATCAACGCAAGTACCTCCATTAAGACATGGCGAAATACTACAAATATCTGGAAGAAAGTGACAATTATAGATTCGATATATTCATCATCAAATGAAATATAAAACATTTGCTGTATACACAAACGTACTGAGGGGAACAATAAACCTACACAAATTCATTAAGTCCAGGAATTCAAAAATTCTTCAACGCCCCGACAAAGGAGAAATAGCTAAAGATTTTTAACCGAAGTGCAAATGTTTTCTCCTCAACATGAAGAGTTTGGTTAAGCTATATAAAATGTCGTTTGGTTTTGTTACTAATCAGTGGGGTATTTTATTTACTTATTTATTTCACATTTTCATTGAGGGTAGTCTCTTCAGTATATACTAAAATCCGGTCTGCCACAGAGCCCTGGTAAAGTGTATGATTATATAATAATATATTCGTTCATGTAACTGTAGGTAACTTTTCGTAAGAACCAATAGGCTAATATTTAACTCATAAATTGTATACACATTTTTTTAGGTAATGCCGATAAAATAATTAGTTTATAAATAAATAGTAAATAAATAGGTATACTTACTGTCTGACATTGTGTTAACACGTCCAATCTCCAAGATACCTTCTGGCGTAATGCCCGTCAACAGAACCTGATAATTGGTGCCCGGTTCCACCCCAACAAATGTAAAAGCAAATCTTCCATTGGGGCCCACTTGGTTCACCAGAACTGTACCGTTCTGTATACTCTGACCAAGACTATTAATCAACATCACTTGGAAGAAGTCGTAGACGCCAGTAGGTTGGGTCCAGTCCACCACGATGGTGGTTGGTGTTGGGGAGTTGGCGTTCACCACAACGCTCTGAGCTGCAGGTGGAAAAAACAATAAATACAAATCAATGGATTTCGCTCAACTTTAAGGACAATATTCAACAGTGTGGACTGCCCTTATTCATAAAAAAAATAATCTGTCTAATTTTGATATGTAGCCTCTATGATAGTTTGAATGGACTAATAAACACCCAAAAATACAAAACGTCGAGAGCCCAGAGGTATGCTATCACTAGCAAAATATATACATACACATATCAGCATATGAATAAATGTCCTGTGGACAAACTATAACAAAGCAGTCTATTCGAGAAAACGGGAATGATCGCTCATTGCTTTTAACTTTTTAAAAGAACTTAATGATTGTTTTGAACTGCAGTTTTTTCAGAACTTCACGGTGATAACTTATCGGAGACACTCGTAGCATTAAGGATCATATAACTCCGATTTTTTTTTTTTGGAGGGGGGATCTGGAAACATTGTTACATGACGCCTGAAAGGATATCTATATATCTATTTAACATATCTTTTCATCGGTATGTGTGGGTGATGAATAATTGTTAATATATCACCTTAACACATGATTTCTTTTACAAACTGATATACTTAAGCCATTTTTTTTAATTGAGGAGAGAACTGTATTCAAGACTTGTGTCTGTCGTTGCTAAACACATCTCAAGGACTTTCTAGATGTCGTTTTTCATTGGGTCATTTACTTCGTACCTGAGGTGATTACAAACGTTTTCCCGATTACCGAAGATTACACAATAAATGTTATCAAAAACCTAAATTTTAGGTTTTTGCATTTGAAATAGGAGGTTGAACTTTCACACTTTATAAAAACAAATAGCAATTTAGTTAGGTCTTAAAAAGGTAAGTTTGAAAAGTGAGTAAGAAGATTTTCAGAGACACACGAATAGGAACAGATTTGAGAACATTATGAATCTTGTGATTACCGTACTTACATTATGCAATAAGTAGTTACTTACGATATGTGCACAAAATTCCTTGCCATGAAGGTGCACATGAACAGACAAAGAAGCCTACTCTATCCACACAAGTGGCTCCATTTTGGCATGGGTTGCTAACGCACTCGTTCACAACTGAAAGAAATCAACAAAACATAAATTATATTCAATAATTAGGTCATTTCGTAGTTATAACCTTAAAAGGGAGAAAGAACATGTTTCTTTGTGCTTTACATTTACTTCAAACATATAAAATATGTATCTCTGTTGCATACCTAGAGTAAAAATCCCTGAATCCGATAGTCTATATAGCTTTATTACATACTAACTAATTTTGCTATGAGGTAACTCTCCAAACTTGTAGATGTAATATGACCAAAGCTTGATGGTTCTTCATATCATCATCAGTAATATCATCATCATTATTATTATTATCATTCAGAAAATTAGGATATTTATTGTAATTTTTTATATTGCTGGAGTATTGTGTAAGTTGGCAGATAGAGAAACAAAGATAAATAGATAAATAAATAGATAGATAGATAAATGGATATATACAGATAGTATAGATATTTAAAGAGAGAGATAGGTAAATGGATAGATGATAGATATATAGAAAGATAGATAGAGAGATAGAGAGATAGATAGACAAATGGATATATACAGATATTTATAGAGATAGGTAAATGGATAGAAAAAAGAATTAAAGAAAGATATATAGATATTCCACAAAGATTTGTTACACGTGAACATATGTCAGGTGCGAGAATAAAGAATCCGGTTTACCTCGTTCACAGTTGACACCCTGCCAACCCGGCAGACAGGTACATGTGTAACCTTGTGCAAGTGTAGGTTCTTCTGTACAGGTTCCTCCATTAAGACATGGTGCCAGATCGCAAAACGCTGTATACAAAATTATGACAAAGTAGAAAATATAATATGTCGTTATTACATAAACAAGATTATTGTAAAATATCGTTTCTGCATATGGCTTTTGTATCTTCATTTAGTTAATTGTTCTGCTGAACCATGTTATTTTTTATTACTCTATAGAGTATTCTTATTGCGCCATGAACGTCTTTGTTTACTGACAGAATGCTGCAAATTACATAAAACCATTAATATTATTCTTATTCTCACTCTTCTTCCTCTTCTACTTCTCCTTCTTCTTCTTCTTCTTCTTCTTCTTCTTCTTCTTCTTCTTCTTCTTCTTCTTCTTCTTCTTCTTCTTCTGCGATCTTCTTCTATATCTTATTCTTCTTCTTCTTCTTCTTCTTCTTCTTCTTCTTCTTCATCTTCATCTTCTTCTACTCCTGATATTTCTTCTACTTTGTCTACTTCAGTGGCGTATCTAGGAAATGCAGCGCCCGGGGCAAGTGCTAAAATTGCGCCCCTTCCAACATTATTGAAACAGGGCGGGCGGTAGAATCCGCAACCACTTCCGAGCTTCCGGTTGGCGTGTCGAAATAGCGCGCCTCTTCAACTTTTTTTGGCTGTTAGCTGTCAAGAGTTATTCGTGAATTAATATTTAATGTCTTTTTCCTCTTTTCGTACACAGTTTCTTCCCTTTTTCTTCATTTTCCCTTGTTTTTCTTCCAAACTTTCGGCCATTTTGGCCACCTGAAAGTGGCGGCCATGCCCGGGGACGTGCCCTTGCCGCCGCGCACCACATGCGCTAGATACGCCACATCGTCTATCTTCTTCCGTACATCTTTCTTCTCTTCTACTCATCCTCTTTCTGCATCTTCCTGTTCCTACTGTTCTTCTTATCAAGATATTGCTTTTTTTGATTTAATAATAATAATAATAATAATAATAATAATAATACATTCTTCTATAGCGCTTTCCATTATTTCGTGACAAAAAGCTCTTTGGTCAAATAGTTGGTCTAAAGTTTGTGTCGAGGCTAATTGCTGTCCGTCCTTATAGCAAGCGGAGACATTTTTACAACAATATCATGTAACTACTATACGGCCAGTCCTTAATTGTAAAAGTGTCATAATCTGAAACAACGGTGGCTGGTATGAGGAATGTTATTATTTATGGCTTACATAACATGGTTAGGATTTTTTGTTGATATTCTATGGGTTAAATATGACTTGAGTAGCTTTGCAAAAGGCCTTATACAGAGAAAAATGTGATGGAAGAGTCAAAATATATTTCTTTGGAAACCAGTTTGGAAACTAGATTCCACGTTAAATGTGAACGAATTAAATAAAAAATAAGATATAACAACTTACAACTTGGTCGTGCTTGCATGGAGCCTACTGTAAAGGTTCCTTCGGGTGTGGTGACTTGAAGGTCGACAGTGTAGGTGAGTGTGGGATCCACATTATCGAAGGTAGCCGTGATGACGCCATTAGTAAGGTCCGCCATGGTGTAGTTCCTCCTCATCACGACCCTGCCGTCTGGGTCTGTCAAAGTCACCTCGTAAACGGCGTCGGGCTCGGTAGACATCGGGGTGAACTCGACACGGAGTCGACGAGGGACGGTCGTGTCCGACGGGCGGAGATCAATGACAACGGCTGGAAGGGTGAGAGAAAAATCAGTCACGAGACAATATGTCAGTTAAAGACTGTTAACAACAACAATGAACAATTTGGTTACCACCCCGAGACCTGTTAAATACAAGTTAAAGCATTGTTTTTTTTTATTCTTGTTATTTATTTTATCACTGTAATATTTGTGCAGAGTATTGAGTATTACTCCTTTGAGTAACTAACGAGCTATCTTCTTAGGTGGGGTAAAATATTTTTGCAATAAGACGCGGTTGACTGAGGACCTGTGAGTTCGTGTGTATGCATGTTGTTATAAATGCATACTGCTTTAATTATATGCCCTTAAAAATACCACCCCTCTTTCCAATGCATTCATATCTCCTATTTCTTTACCTTTTGTTTCACCTGTACACTTGAATGATAGCACTTTTTGAAGAGGAAAAGACAATC
Organism: Eucidaris tribuloides; assembly: GCA_001188425.1. Lineage (NCBI taxonomy): Eukaryota > Metazoa > Echinodermata > Echinoidea > Cidaroida > Cidaridae > Eucidaris > Eucidaris tribuloides. The sequence continues at coordinate 8,079 of JZLH01S0170932.1, read as the reverse complement.
CAAATTAGACTACGAAACATAAATTTCACCTCTCAGTGTTAACTGATTATTATAACAGCGACAACGCAACGTGCAGATAACAATCATAAACTGAAAGGGTTAAGGTGATCTGTACATTGCACCGGGACATTGCAAAAACTGAAGTGTTTAACTTAACAGTTTTGGTGTTGTCCATTATAGATTCAAGAATACCGTTAATTCATAACACTCTCAGTTTGAAGGTTATATACTATAATTTAAAGTAATTCTTTTGGTGTTTGAATAACTCCCAGAATGTTAAAATTTAATATCACATCTGGTATGTACATTGGGCTAACACCATGATTATGTGTTAAATATGACACCCCGTTTTTGCGGTGTAGACACGGACTTACGTATACTGCAGGTTGGGCCTTGGAAATCGGCAGGACACAAACACATGAATGCGTTCACTTGGTCAAAACAAGTACCTCCATTGCGACAAGGGAAACTGGCACATTCATCGATATCTAAAAAGGGAAACACAAAAGACAAGATTTTAAAATAGGAGGTACTAAAACTCATAACTACCGGTACTTCTATAGCGTTAGGATCAAGAAATATATTCAGTTTTCAATTCTTTGGGGCTTATTTAGTGGATACATCACAATGTAGCTGCCGAAAATCGTGAATTGTTATGTCAAATACATTTTGAGAATTAGAATGCAAACACTATGTTGGGGCATAGATTCAGTCGGATTAACGATTGTTTGTTTTAAATCTACACACGAAATTATGTTTCTGAGCAGGCTCAAATAAAGTCTAGACGAATTGTATGAAGTTATAGGGGATTTGTGAGAATGATCGCAGCAACCCTACGGATCCAGTATGAAAATTGAACATCTTAGGCTGAAGATCTTTTACATAGTACACGCTGTTCTTTTATAATACAGTCTTCAGTTAATGTAACAATTGAGCGGGTCTCGGGGGGAGAATTAGACCATCAAAGTTTACTGCCAAACAAGGTTTTAAGATTTCACAAGTTTGGAATTTTATTGATAAGGGAATCTTCAATTTTGTATGGTATAAATAATTACTATAATACACAGTTAGCGATAAAACATTTTTGAAATGAAAAAAATTAGAAAATGGACATCTATGAAATAAGCGACACTTTTGCGTTTAAAACCATTCTAAAACTAAACTGATTCCCCGGTGAGCTGTTTAGACGTAACCAACTAATAAGAAATTGTAATAAATACTTACTACTTTCGCAGAAGGTACCGCTATAACCACCTGCACAAGTACACGTGAACGTGTTGACACCATCATTACATGTTCCTCCATTAAGGCAGGGGTTTCCCACACAGTTATCGATATCTGTTGAGAGAGAGAGAGATGGAGAAATGTAGAGAGTGAGAGATGGGTAAGATACCAAATACAACCAAGTAACACCCATTGTTTTGATTAACAAGAAATTATACCAGTATAATCTCACGTTGAAAAAACAAAACAAAACAAGAAATCAGTGCGTCTCAAATTTCTCTCAATTAGTTCGTGTATAGCGGTAATGTATATTACACATCCGAGTCATTCATTAATACGATTGATATAGCTTTTTCTTCTAATTATACAGCCCAGACGATAGTGTCGACAAGTGCGATGGATAAATCAAAATGTTGGATAAGTGATTACACAGATGCTTGACAAATTATGAGTTACGTTGGTTAGAGAGTCCAAAGATTAATAAAGTGTAGAAAAGTTGATAATGGGCATAGGAAAAGCAATTTCAAGAAGTAACAAAAGATCATTCCTAATTACCTATCTCACAAAGGTCGCCCGTGAATCCTGGCGCACAGAAACACAGAAAGCCATTTTGAAGATCAAAGCATGTCGAACCGACACTGCAAGGACCGCTAGAACATTCGTTAATTGCTGTAAAGTAGGACAATATCATAATATAATCATTATACCAAATTATACATGTTCTTTGATATATAATGGTGTCTGCAGGTCTTGTGACATCCGCACGATGGGGATTCAGCAAATAAGTTCACATTTAATTAAGACATTGGACACGCAACAAATCATGTACAATTGTAAAATAGTACACACCCTAACAGTAAGGTGATAAAACTTATGGAAAACAGACAAAATCAATCAACATAAAACACCGTAAGTTACGAGTTTGAAATGAGAAATTTCTCACTAACTTGGTCATCTGAAGGAAATGCAATATTCAGACACTTTGTTCACATGCGGAATTTTATGGTGATAGCAAACATTTAATGAATAAATCGTGATAAAGATTTAAATGCAGTTTTGCTGAATTTATCACCTCACAAATCACAACACCAATGATAACATGCATGGCATACCCACATACGTATGCACAGTTAAAATGTAGAAATGATTCACTGTTCACTTACACAAAATGTTTTGAATGAAATAAAGTAATCATTGAATTATCTTGCTCTTATGATACAGAATATTCACCCATCAAAATTCAAAATTAAAACTTACTCTGACTACAGGTTGGGCCCTGAAATCCAAGAACACAATTGCATGTGAACTCATTGATACCATCCACACACGTTGCCCCGTTGACACAAGGGTTGCTGTTGCACTCTTGAATATCTAAGGGCAAGAAAAATGTGATGTACTGTGAAAGTGTAGTAAGCGGGATATACCAAGATTTTCGAATAAACCCAGAGCTGGTGTCTATTGTTAACTACGAATACGCAATTTTCGATTATCTCCATTATATTATGATGTAGGAGCACACTGAAGGGTTGAAATCTATTTTGATACATTTTCTCAATCTCTCTTTCTCTCTTTTCTTGATCTAACACAAATTTGACATATGGACAATTAAAGACCATCGTAATGAAGCGTCAATCTTTTATTTCCCATTGACTTTCCCCAAATTGACCATATAATATTATGGGGAGAAATATCATCAGTTTTTTTTTAAATTGCGACCCCGTGATACAATTAGATGAGGCCTTCAATTTTATTACAAGTACAACCTCATAGGATGCAAGCTCGACTACATAGCAGTCCTTTGTTTAATTAGTACTCGAGGTGATACAGGTAAAACAACAAGGATTTGTATAAATATACAATGTCTAATGTTGTAAAGTATATAGCATCTCATTCGTTATAATCAGTTACTAGTAAACCATTTCCTTACTTATTTCACAGTTGATTCCATTGTATCCAAGTACACAGTCACATCTGTATCCGTTGGCAAGATCAACACAAGTACCTCCATTCACACACGGACCATTGAGACACTCATTAGTATCTGGGTTCAAAGTAAAAGATATATTATTTAGGAAGGTGTAACATAGATTGCAGTGTAGTGTACTGTTTCTTTATCTGCTGTGCTTACGCTTTTCTGTTTTTCTTCTTCATCTTCTTCTCCTTTTATCTTCATCCTCCTTTGATTATTCTTTCTGATCTCCTTCATATTTTTTGCTCCTCCTCCTTCTTTTCTTCTTCTTTTTCTTCCTAAACTGTTTTCCTGGTCATTGTGTATGTTTTGCCCTTTTGAGGCGATGAATGTATTAGTTTGAACGTGATGAGTTTTAAGTCGTAACATGCACACATAAATCAGAATTTAAGAATTTAAAGCAAGTTGCAGTTGTTTGAAATATGTCAACGGCTTTGATTGTTGTTAAGTTTTAAGCCGAAAATTCCGCATCAATTAGAATTACCTTATATATCATATTTGATTCTTATTGCTTTGAGAGTAATGACTCACTTGTTTCACAGTTGGTACCGCCAAATCCTTGTGGACAAATACACTCGTACGCGTTGATCCTATTAATGCAAGTACCGAGGTTAGCGCACGGAGAGCTACTACATTCATTGATATCTAGACAGAGGAAATGGGAAAAACAAATTATACATACAGATCTTTCTATTAAGATGTTCCAGAATAACATACATGTCAAATAAAATCATACAAACGGAAGGTTCGTAGGTAAATTCACATTACAGGAAAAGGGCAGGTATAATATCATGGACACATCAGATATTTCACACTTAACAATAGATGATTCAAGCTGTTTTCCAGGCATAACTCATTTTGACGTTAAATATATTTTCACACAACTATTTTGTAAGACCCTTCTTATTTTATACAAAAACCTAGAATTGAATTATACTTTACAATTGCATTCAATATCATTAATTCGTCACTCTTCACACATACACATTTACACAACATAGATTTCGTTTTAATACATAAAGTGCAACAATGTTAATAAAATACAGTTATAGCATTCGATATATATTTCTGTTAATTTCTGTGTTTCGTAGATATCTAATTTCATGCGTTGACGAGAGAGGTTGGAATTACTGACTTAAGACAGTGTAATACATACCTAGTTCACATCTGGTGCCAGTAAAACCACTGGTACATCGGCAGGTGAATGCCTGATTGCCATCTTCACACGTCCCACCATTGAAACAAGCACTTGTAAAACAGTCATCAATATCTGAAACAGAAATATCAGTACATTATTCATTGGTGTTGTCACTGCTTATGAAAACTAATTAACTAGGCAGAATACTAAAACACCAGCAATTCGTTATTTTGAGAACATATTAATGTACCCCTTTCCGTCCAATGTGGAATTGATGAATAGAGATGAACAATTACAACTACAAAGCAGCTCAGTTTGATTTCTAAATATGACACCCTAACTTTACCGAACACTTGCCTTTGATATTGATAACATTTGTGGATTTGTGTGGATATTAAGTAGGCACACTTTTTGGTAACATATTTAAACGTGTAAATGTATAATACAATATTGCATAATATCAAACAATCATTTCAGAAGAGTTTACTATGATTGATGATGTAAATCAGCAAATATACATTAATTTTTCGTTGTTTTGGAAAAATATCACTTACCATAGAACATTTTGGATTTAGCTCTAGGTCCCTTTGGAGTAAAGGTTGGGAAATTATTGTAAACAGCTAGATTGATTCAATACTCACTATAAACTGTCAGAAAACACAGAAACACATACATAGAAACACGCTCACAAACATACAAATAAACAAAGAAATTACAATGGTGTGTGTGGTGGGGGGGTGGGTGTGTGTGTGTGTGTGTGTGTGTGTGTGTGTGTGTTGTGTGTGTGTGTGTGTGTGTGTGTGTGTGTGTGTGTGTGTGTGTGTGTGTGTGTGTGTGTGTGTGTGTGTGTGTGTGTGTGTGTGTGTGTGTGTGTGTGTGTGTGTGTGTGTGTGGAGATTGGCGCATGTGACGACATTTCTGCTTACTGGTTTCGCATTGATTCCTGAATAACCAGGGACGCACTGACAAATGAACTGGTTCAATAAGTCAATACATGAGCCTCCGTTCAGACAGGGTCCGCTCAAACACTCATTAATATCTGAAAGAATTAGAAAGAAAAATCAAACGTATTCGATAAATTAAGGTATAAATAAGAAATTGCCTTCACGTTATATGTGACCTGTCACCACAAAACGCACCAGAAGTCGGAAAATAACAAATTGCTTTTTTCATACTGTCTTAAAGTAGAGACTCTAAGTTTTAAATGATGCATAATTTGTCTAGGATGAACGAAGAAAATCCATTTAAAACCCTGCTCACAAGTTTGGACTATCACCCAAGCCATTATCAGTAAAGCAGAGAAAAAACGGTTGCAAATATAGTGCTCATTCATGCGAAACGGAAGGCCTTTGACAACTGTTCCATAGAAAGTGTGGTAAAACCAGTCACTTTCAAAATGAGAATTGTGGCTTGGGCAATCCTTTTGATCTCTTACAATTATTATCAATAAAAAGTTTATAATAGCAGCTATATTGTGATACCAAAATTATTACAGGAGGACTTGACGATGTTGGATAACAAGCAATTACATTCAGAGTTACAAATGTTTGAAATTAATAAGTTTTGTCATTTCCTTGAGAAATCTCTGTAAAATGTTCATCTTTTTTTAAAAAAATGTGCAATTTAATGATCACTTTCATCTATTCGTTAAATGAATTGGCAATGGATCCATAATTAATTCACATAGTTATTCAAGACTGTTTCGACATATTATTGCTACAAAATTACTACATTTGTGACACAAGCTTTAAACGCTAAAGTAGGCCTACAAAAGAAAAACAAAATTGTCATTGACACTTTTTGTTTTGATTGTAATTCTGATACCATGGTTATCTTACAGTAGTAGTATAAGTTGTAGGAGTATAAGTAGTAGTAGAAGTAGTAGTAGTAGTAGTGGTAGAAGTGGTGGTGGTAGTAGTAGTAGTATATAGTAGTAGTAGTAGTAGTAGTAGTAGTAGTAGTAGTAGTAGTAGTAGTAGTAGTAGTAGTAGTAGTAGTACCCTATATGAATATAAAACATTGTTTGAAGCGATATTTCTCATAAGAATGGAATCAAACACAGATAAGTTCATAAAAATACCTGTTTCACAATTCAACCCCTCGTATCCAGGAATACATTGGCAGGTGTACTGATTAACACCGTTAATACAACTCCCTCTGGAGCCACACGGACTACTTGCACATTCATCAGTATCTGGAAAAATATGAACACAATATAATTAATGAATCTCAATATATAATTCATTAGTTTTATTCATGAAAGGTTATTTCGTATTCTCTGTAGATTTTCATTTTATCTCGTGATTTATATTGTAAGTCGAGTACACGTAGGTCCATTTAAATTTATAATTAGAAGTCAAATTAGGTTTTTAAAAAAGTGTTAATCAAATGTGCCAATAGTATGACTAATATTGAAATAATTCCGTAGTGTTACTTTGATTAAAATTAAGCTAAATAGTTTACACATTGTTCACAATTACGCAGTTAGTTCAACTGTAAAAGTCTAAAAAAAAAAAACCTGATCTTTTCAACTTATTTTGTTAAAGTCTTAAACAATTAAATGTATTATTATCGCCAAAATAAGATAAAGCAAACGATTATGGACAAGAAAGTACTTCATTTTTTCACCAAATTCTAATCGTGTTTCATATTCGTATTTCAATTAATGTGATCAAATGTCAACTGTTATGATTTTTACATAAACGCTTTCAAGACTTTTGAGTGACAAAACTTAGTTCGAAAATCCTTTTTTCAGCTTCTTTTTGAAAGACATATTTCCTCTGAACGTTAATTATTCACTTTTTCAACAAATAATTTAAGATTTGATAAAGTCGTCTAAGTCTCAAAAAGTACTGACCACTTTCACATCTCAGGCCAAAGAATCCTGCAGGACAATTACACGTAATTGTATTGACTCCGTCGATACATGTTCCTCCATTGAGACAACCGTCGGTAAGGCAGTCATTGTCATCTACCAAGCGACAAAGAAACCAAAAATTGTGTTTAAAATTGTGATTCAAACGATAATTTTCAGGTTTAAATACGAAAAGATGGAATACAAGTATTCCTAACACTATTCCAAAGTCTCAAACACCAAATAATGAGTAAACCGTTACTAATAAAGTTATACGCAAGACATTTTGTGCTTAATGCGAGTACATTTGAATACAACAAATTCGCATTTCTGATTTCTCCCCAAATTAATACTTTTTGTTTAGCTGTCTGTAACTCCACGACCCTTCAAAAATAAACATTTGGTCTATTTGGGCAATCACGGAAAGAGGATTTCTTTGCCCCGTTGATATATTTTGATTAAGGTATCAAAACAAGCACATAAAGTCAGCAAAATATGGTATTATTTCTACCGATCTACTGGTTGAAATACAAACGAAAGACTTTTGAAACTAAAAGTTTTCAAAATCATTGTTCCTCCTGGAAATAATGTATTTTCCCTTAAAATTATGACCAAGCACGTCGATAGTAATACGCAGACTGAGGAAGACTAGTTATTTTATTTAAAAAAAAACGATTCACAGTATTCTTTTTATTTAGCAGCCACTCTCATCATAAATTGAGGCATCGATGAATTTCTTTTCACGCTTCTCTCCGGTAAAGATCTGCTTCCGTGTTTCGATGTATTACTACAGGAAACGTTTTCCCAGAATACAATCAATGACGATTACTCTTTAAATTTTAGCACATTCAATGACTTTGGATACATGAAGTAACGTGGGATACATGCTGCACA
>JZLH01S0170909.1:40650-51827 GCA_001188425.1 Eucidaris tribuloides | reverse complement strand
ATATTACAAACTATACACAGATCAAGTCACCACAAGAAGTTCAAACAGAATTAGAATGGCTGGGTAAAGCTGGGTTTGTTCAAACAGCGGTTTGTAAGATAAAATAAATTTAAGGGAAATGGCAGGATTGGAAATGGTCCTCAATAACACAATATTCCCAGGATCAAGTATACTGTTTAAAGTGTCATAATCATACATTTCCTCTTTGTTGAACAACAATTATCAAAAAATGCCATGATGGTGAAATGTGTTGTGTAGCTCTCCATGGGATGAATTTCAAACAGGGCTGTAGATTAAACATATAATGGTACACTAATGCTAATTTCTTAAGTAAACAAATTCAAGACAAATCCATCCAGCCTAAATATGCAAAGACTGATCATGTATGTTGACGATTGCTCCAGTAGTACTCTGTTTTACACAAAATGTGAAAGAAAACCCTTTTTTTATACATTACCTCTGATCCAGGCAGGTTAGCAGCACTAACCCTGTAGTCCCTCTCCACTCCTACAGGAATCAGGATTTCGGTTTCATTGAAGATGCGGGGACACAACTCAGGACTCGTCTGAAGCAAGAGGAAGGAAAACAAGAAAGTAGATTAGAGCTAAAGGCATCCATCTTGAATGATGTATCATTCTCAAAGTAAAATGAGAAATTTGTATGTAAAAAAGATTGATATTATATATACATGTAGTAATTTAATCATCTGTTTGAAATAAAGATACTATCTAATTAGCAGTGTATGCTTACTGCTTATAAACAATGCACAGTACAAGAAAAAAAAATTTCTTCAATAAACTGATATTAAATGTCACTGGTAATGAACACAGCATACAATCATTGAATTGAACCCAGGTATCTCACAAAACATACTAAATGTTAGCTTCATTTTTACTTTGATATTTGTCATATATAGTATACTACAATAATGAATTTATATTTTATGGGTAACATTAAGACACTTTCACAAATGCATGCAGACAGACAGACAGACAGACAGACAGACAGACAGACAGACACACACACACACACACACACACACACACATCACAATAAAATAAACAAGATCAAATACATAACAGTAGCACGAACAACACTGTGAAAAAACTAAATTCCAGCCCTAACTACAATTTCTTGCACTAAACATAATTTGCATCCGTCATTTGAGATGGTTCTGTCAAGCAGCACTTCGTGCACTTAATGTATCACGGACATGAACAAATTTGATCTTCAAATATGCTTCCTACTGTATATGTACATTTCCTTGAGTAAACTGCACAGAGCTCCTTCGGAAAAAACGAAAAAAAATTGAAAGAAAAAAGACAAACTTCACAGAATAGGGGCACTTGCACTGATGCAGAACATCCTATCGTTGCCACGGAATCGTGGAGAGGAAATCCCCTTGAATCAATTTCACATGTTAGTGTCAAGCCCCGAAAAAGGAAGAACATTAGAAATTAAGCAATTGAGGTGCTCCAAATCAGATAATAAATAACACATGGAACAAATAGATTTATACAACCCACATTTTTCTTTCCCCCTTTTTTTTCTCTGAAGCATAATGACTAAATTTGGTTAGGTCCTGTGGGAGATAAGCTGGGTAATTGTTTGAGAGAAGATTTTAAGCAGAGGATGTCAAAAATAGTATCCGTGACTCAAAAGTGTAATAACAATGTCTCCTTCTCCATTTTTGGTAGGGGGTAGGAGGAGGGGAGGAGGGGGGAGGGGTGGATACTTAAAATAACACTATGTATATGCACTTGGATCAATGTTAGTTAAAGCGATAGGTGCAAAAAATTTCAAAAATTGTCACAGATTGTTACAAAACTGACACACAATGATACTAGTGACAAAATAGACCTAGCAGGAGTCAAATTACCATGAGCAACTATGATATTTCGGTTAATTACTATTATATTCCACATACTAAGAATCTTGCTATAGGATTGGCCAAGAGCTGATCACGTGATAGAGCGTAGTTTTCCCATCAGATCACTCGAGAAGAAAAGTTTGTTACACTCGATAGATAGTCAATTGATAGTCCGAGTGTAACGCACTTTTATTTCCCGCGTACTCAAAATGTTGATAATTGACGCGATAGGACTGTGTGTACTGACGAGATCAGCGAAACAAAAAAGTACTAACACCATCTCGGCAGCGCGCGTATTTCGTGCGCGCAATGCGTAACGTGCATGTACGCTAACGCGCACGCGCGCGCATCGAACGTCGACGCCCCTGGTGATATGCACCCAGGTTTTGGTCGGGCGCGTATTCCATATTCGGGCCCATATGTTCTTTCTTTAGAGAAATATCAATCTTTTTGTTTCTATTAGTTAAACAGTTTCGATGTGGATATAAAGCAAATAATCAACTTTTGGTTTCAGCAATGAGACAAACTATCACTTCCTCGGGATCCGAATGTATACGTTATCTTCCTCAGCTTCGCTTCGGAAAGATAGCTACATCCAGATCGCCTTGGAAGTGATAGTTTGTCCCATCACCTTTACCAACGTTGATTATTTGCTTACTAATTAATCAAAAGTTTGTTTGCTGTACAAACTTTGACCTGAGCATTTTGAGGCAGGGTGTGCACCAGCTATTGTGAAATTAATGCACATATGTGCAACTGGCCTGTGTATATGCCAATTGTGAACGCTTGGTAACTGGTGTATATATAATGTTTAAGCATACTGTATGGCTGGCAAGATGTTTCTGTTTACTGTATCACAAGACGAGTTCTCTGATTACATAAGCTGTTGGTGATTGACAGCAATAACAATTTAAAACAGAAGACCAAAAAAAGGTAACACAATCCTTTCTTTTTGCATCCGAAGGAACATATACAAGAATTTTTTTTACAGGTTATGTCATTGTACAGTGTTCCACTCAAGAATATGAAAGGAGGATCTTGGAGGTATTGTTTTTCATAAATCTTCACCAGCAAGCAGACACGTAGTGCTTCAAGTGATAACAAAAATAAACTTGTTTCTTTGGTAAAATGAGGCAACTTTCTTATCACTCTGATGTTGTGTACAGCGAATACAACAAATGTTACTTGATGCGCTTTCATATCACTTCATTTCCAAACTCTATTTCACAATATTTTCTCTCCTCCCACGTTGATTCTTTTCATAAATGTCAAAATCACTCCCAAACCGATAATTCTACGCCAAACGTGAAAGCTTTTCGGATCTTGATGCCTTCTGGGTAATGTAATGTAATATGAAGATTTATCTGATAGCAAGTTTCACTTTTCTGGGGTTACCTTCTAATATTTTTTTTTCTTCTTCAAATTTTGTTTCTTGACTATACATATCGGACTCCTATTGCCCGCAGGGATATTCAATTAAGTTTGGTTTTAGTTTGGTTCTTGTAAAAACGTTTGGATACTGTATACGAGTGATTGAAGTTAAGAATTTTACTACGCATAAAATGGAAGATGGAAAATTGCGGTTTTCCACGGATGCTTCATGGATCACACTTTGATGAACTGCCTTTGGGGGCTGATGCAGATCAGGCAATTATCCCATCAGGGAAAAGAAAACAACGTGGCAAAATAGCCCACAAATGTTCAGTTTATAAGAAAAATATACTGTACATATCATCAAGTTTTCTGACAAACTATGGATGACAGTGAAATATAAGAGAATTTTATGAGATTGCGCGTATCATTGATATTATCTTTGTGTCGTGCAATGGGAATGTTAGGTCAGGTGCGTGGAGTATCATTAATGCAAAAAATCTGGGTGGAAGAAGGGGTGTGTGATATATTGTGTTTGCACATTGTGGGCACATGGGGTTCAGTTTAAATGTTGTTATTCAAAACATCGCCTCCTCTACTTTGACTGATGTTTCTATTTTTGAGTCATGTGTCTGTGAGAGACTGTGGATGCTGTAACATAAAATGTCAGGGGGATGTGGGACAGATACATGTACAAATAAGAGATAAAAAGTACAAAAAGAGGTATGGAGAGAGGTTTGATGAAGATCTGAAAAATTAAACTTGAAATTGACAGGTGAAAACAATTTAGGGGTAACTTTAAACTGCCATCTCATACTTTTCTTCTTAATTTGCATATTTTCATCCAAGTTTTACATTTACCTTCCTATTTTTTCCATGATTTTGCCCCATTGAGATTTAGAGTGCACTGAGAGATAAAACTACTGTTAGTAGTAGCTACACCACATAAGCAGCCCTGTGTTGCAAACTGTCAAATAAACGGTCAGTTGTTTTATTTTAAAAATGCAACGAAGTGCAAAACAATGGGTAATTTCTATCAAAGTTTTCAGAAAAACTACAGTATGTACATCAGGAGAACTCTACATTTCAATTTTTTTCTCTCCAAATAGTTCCCAATTTGAAAGCATATCTTTACTGACATTGAGGATTTGTGTGGAGGTGTGTTGCCATGTAAACACATCCACTTGTCGGAAATATTGTTGCCAACACTTTAAATCCGCGCGTGAAATCGCTGCCAAATTCACACCTCCGAAATTCGCTAGGGACTGTAATTAATTCTTCTAATAATTTTGCACTTTAAAAGTGGTTATTTTTTTTTCTCGGTCATTCTTTTGATTCATAAAACTGACGTTTCAGGATCGAGTCCATGTTTTCAATTAAACTTAAGAGGACTTGTGATTCATAGGAACAGAAAATGACATTAATGAGTACATCCCTTATTAAATGTGACGATGGCAAAAATAGATTTTGGCACATGTCTATGAGAAAATGTGAACAATTTGCAGGTATAAAATGTGATACATTTTGCTGTTTTTCTTAATATCATTATTATGCGAGTAGGACAGTATAAAAACTTGATCTTTGAGACTGTAAGATTTTTTTTTTTTTTGGGGGGGGGGTGGGGTGGGGGATTGATTACATTAAGGGGGACTAAGTAAGGAAAGGAATACAGTTTTTAAGGATGAAAATAAAGGAACACACAAACACTACAGCCAAACCTCTAGGCTCAGTTTCTGCCTGATGTTTTTAAGGAAAATTGTATTTAGATATTTGTTTTTGTACTCTTTGTATTCATCATAAACAATATTTTTATTCACAAATAATCATATATCTATTGGTTACATGATGTTAACACAGGGAACATCTATTAACTTAGTAAATTATGTTCAATACATTTAAACAAATTCACCTAGTAAATATTCCAATTGAAGATACCATACTCCAAAGTACAAGTTGGTACAAAATTTAATCAACAGAACATATCAAAATTGTGTATCAAAATTGTTACACAATTTATTTTTGTACATTACTTGGCAGAATCTACATTCAGATAAGCCTGAATTAGAAACCATGAACAGGTGGCTCAGAAGTGGAAAAAATACTGGACTATTCAAAATGTAAACAACATTCCACTGTACTTTCAATAATGTAATTTCATTTTTTGTGCAAATTACATTCACATGGTGAATGTGAACGTAATGATCCAGTTTTCCCTTCACCGACAAAGGTACGGATTTTATTGCTAATCTAATTACGCGTGAAACAACGGGTTACCTTTAAACTACGGTAAGACAATCTGAGTGCCAAGAAGTTAAGTGTATACTTCCCACTTCACATGTGGGCTGACTGATTTGATTCTGATAAGGGTTTATTTTTTCCCCATTTTCCCTGGGTATCAAATCCTGTTTATTTAGCCAACTATGCCCCCATACTATCTTTCCCATTGCATGGCCACACTGTAACTCACTAAAACTAAACTCTACTTTGAAAATGTGCTAGTTATTCCCCCGTGTGTACATATTATGTTACAATATGGTACTAAAGTATATCATAAAATGTTTATCCCATCACTTTTTCCCCTGCCCCCCAACTCAAACCTGTCTGGAGCCCCCTGAGGAATCACGATAAAACTCTCACCTCTCTAGAACCCCCCGAGGAATCAAAATACAACAAAATATAGAAGTGAACAGATGGTCATAGTCTAAAACTTGAATGTAACCTTTATTTATTTATTTTCTAAATTTCTAAATGTTAAATTCTAAATTTATTACCTAGGCTGTGAGTCACTGTGCACTGCAATATGTGGCTAATCGCGTCATACACGCAATCACTGGCGAGCGCACCACATGAAATGACATACACGTATAACTTGCGATTTACATCATTTATTCTCGATACGTAAACATGCCTCATGCAATCTCCACGCTTGAGAGAAAAAAAAATCACTGTAATCAGCCTCGGCCCATTAATCGAGAACGTAGATTGCGCAGCGAGCGATTCGACAGGTTATTAGGACACATAAATATCAAGGTAGAGTACCCCATTAATACACAAGATGCCTAAAACTGATCAACATTATGAACAGGATAGCTACACTAGCCAGTAGAGATACTATTATTACAATGTACGCATAGGAAGAACAGGATGAGGGTACATTTCAATGGAGTTATTTCATTTTTTGTTGCGCAATTTTTTTTTCTTTTTACTCAAGAACTGTACCACTATAAAATACAGTAATCCCTCACATGATTGCATTTTGTGTTTGTTTCATGGGATTAACATACACAGCGTAATGAGCATATATTTTGTTGCCTTGTTCTATGCCAAAGTATGCTCCTGTTTGCAACTTTTTAATCATTTGTTTCCATTGACATTTCAAACAGGTTTTTCATTAGAAGTCTTAATCCACATGAGGTATCTTGGGTATACTCACACAGGTTGATATACTATGGACAAAACCCAGATATTAAAGGGACTTTCTCTTCATTTGACTAAAACCAAATATGTATCAAGAATTGAAACCATACGGGAACACTCATCCTTATCACCAACACAGGCATTGGACCTGGATGTATCAATGGGTGATTTCAAGTTTTGGATTAGTGTTATTGTTAGTGTTAGTGGACGCCAAGAGCCGTTAAACCGAACTCCAACACTGTCACTCGGATTAATGGCCACTATTGATTCTGTAATCGGTAGCTTAACACGAGTGTTAACATGAGCATGACGTCACATCCCTTGTTCGACGAACATGAAAACCACGGAAACCTGAAGAAATGTTGTAATTTCTTTATGAAATTTAAACAATTGTACTACAAATGTAACACTGTCGGAAAGGCATGTACTTCCCTCTTGATTTCATGTATTTGACTCATTTCATTCTGTCTTAGTTCTTTCACAATCTAAATTATTGTAATTTTTCTTGCCGGTTACCGCGCGCCATCGCACCGCCATACACGTTACACGTACTACCATGCGACCAAGCTGGGTAAGCCGAGACAAAAATAACACTAGCACTAACAACGAACTTGAAATGGTGATTTTCTTAATCCCTACGGTCTAGTGTTAGTTAATGGGACAAACGCATGCAAAACGCTAACACCAGCAACCCAGCTCGGTTCAGCAGACGATTTTTAACACTATCTACAACACCAACTTCCGGAAGTGCATCATAATTTCGGGGTCACCTCGCTAACACGGATCGATTTCAAGTTTCGGATTAACGCTCGCGTTATTGTTAAGATAACACTAACACGAACACTAATCCAAAACTTAAAATCACCCATTGTTTCATTTGCATGCATTGATTTACTTATTGGTGATTATTATTTATATTCTAAATATTATTATTATCATATTGCCATCATCATTATTATTATTATTGTTGTTGTTATAACTATTTTTAGGGGGTGGGGTGGGGTGGGCTTCAATTTAGGTAATTGTACTTGGCATACATCCTGAATTATACAGTTCATGGGTATTTTAGTCAGGGATCCCTCATCCCTGCTCCAACATTATGCCTTTAACATCTACCACAAGTTTGAGTTCAATTGCTTTCTTTTTTCATTGAAATTTCATCCTTACCACTCTATTTCCTGGGACTTGCGACGTGTTGCATGCCTCCGTCCTGCTCTGGCAGACATTGTCAAACACGCACCAGCCACAGTCGAAGGCGTTGTCGACGCACTGCATGCACCCGGAGAAGGCGGCACACTTGTAGAAGACGAAGTCTGTGCTGATGATCTCTTTGCTCGTCTCCGACGAAAATATTCCCAGCTTGACTTGCTCTGAACCTGAGTACAAGGGAGTTAAACAAATGTTACATTAAAGACACAAGTTAACAATGACCAAAGTTTAACAAAATGTGAGCTAATCCTCCCTGATTTAAGTGTCTTTGATAAGGTCTAAAAATGAAGCACTGAAAATTTCAAAATGATTTAGTGCTTTAAAAAATCTATGAGTTCTCAGGTTGACTGAATTAACCGTGCCCATTTCCTCCCATAGACTACTGTATGCAGATCTATGATATTTTATACTCCACTGCTGTGGCAATTCCAAGGGTGATGTTTATTCATGTATATCTTGCCAGTGGCAGCATAACTTTCCAAACTTTTGTATTCTATGATGTTTATTTGTTCATTTAAACACTACTATGTAGCTCAGATATCAAAATTTGACTATTTTTTAAATTGAAGATCAACAATGTTAACTTGTGTCTTTAACTGTGGTCAAACATGTCTTTAATGGACACCTGTACAGAAGGGACACCCAGAATATAAGGGACATCAAACCCACTCCTCAGAACAAACTACAAATGAATAAACATATAGAAAGAACACCTGTCTACAAAGGACACTTTCACTTTCTTCTCAGTGCCCCTTGATTCCGTTCTACACAGGTTCGACTGTATTTATTTCTTAATCTAGTATAACTTTTGTTGATCTCTTAAATTCATTTTGTAATGTTACGTCTAGTTGCTATGTAAAGTGCATAATGAAATAAACTTGTTTATGATAAATGTCGAGTAATTATTATTATTATTGTTCATGACAGTTTCAGCGTACTGTGGGTCATATATATCAAATATCATCATCTATCGATCATCATTTGATGTTCAGTCACATAAATCCTCATTACAAAAAGGGAAATAGATATGCTCTTGCAAAATTAAACATGATTATACTTGATGAATGGTTCATCAAGCTAATGCAAGGCTAATGTATGCTTATGACAAATAAATGTTACTATAGAATTCTTCATGCAGTTTGTTTAGACCATTAATCAATTCCCCATCCCTCCTCTACCGTACTTCCCCACCCACTCTCTGCCCCCACCCACACATGAGGAAGAATACAAACTGTCTTACCTTGTGATCCGTTTGGTATTTGTGTCAGGGGCGGGTGTTGCATTGCACCATCGAGAATTATCACCTTAAGTCTCATACCGTCCCATCCCCCCCTCCCCCCCCCCCCGAGTCCTCCCCCACCTTCTCGCTGCCCCCCCCAACACACGAGGAAATATACAAACTGTCCTACCTTGTGCTCTGTCAGGTATCTGTGCCAGGGGTGGGGTGTTGCATTGTACCATTGATGAATTATCCCTGAAGTCCACCGTAGCCCGTTCCCGACCGAACTCACCGAACACACATTCATATTGTTCGCCAACTTCAAGCTGTGGTAGGCTGGCTACGGTCAGATCCAACTGTGTGTTTAGAGAAGAAAAGAGTCACAAGACTTTTATACTATACTGCAAACATATGGGTTGTCGGGGATGGGGGTGGGAGGTTTGGGCTTTTGGGGTATTCAAACAGCCCCTGTTTTCTGGAAAACACCGTCCTTTTTCTTTCAAGGGGGGGGGGGGGTGTTTACAAATGGAATAAAACAGTTGTAATACAGAAAGCTTGTCAGATGGTGTTTGGCTAGTAATTTGACTGGCAGAAATGCTTTTCGTCGGTGTTGGCCCCCTGACCCCCCCCCCCACCCCCTCTTTTCGGATGCTGTTTAGCCAGTTAAAAATGTATTTGACAGGCAAAATTTGGCCACGGATGTACACCCCTTTTTAAAACATCCTGGATATGCCAAAGACTGCAAATTTATGAACTTATACGGTAACTATAATCTGTATATTTTAAGTCTTTCTAGGATTACTCCTTTTGTTGCAGTTGATGCTGCTATTAATGGTACTGTTAAAACTTCACCAAGTAACACCATCATCACCACCTGCACACGAGGCTAATCCCAAATTTTGAATACTGTACTTTTATGTATCTTTCCTTTCACTGAATCAAATCTAAACAAAAATGTGGAGTGTCAATTACAATCTTTCACAGCATGTGAAATTGTGAATGCACTTGGTTAATGAGAAATGGATTGGTATCAAAATGTTCTCGTTCCAAAAACCAAACAAGCAAGCAAACAAACAATAAGACACAAACGGAAATGATAATCTGCTCGTTCTCTGCAACCTACCACTTGTCTCCTGTTCATGGGCGTGTTAGGGGGCGTGACCTCTTGTATATCGATGCAGGCGTCCGCCAACCAAGCCAGCGGCGTGCAGTTTCCGACTCGGAGCCAGCACACACAGCATTACCCCATCTCGTGCATCTGCAAGACACAAAACAACAGGTTTTTTTCAAAAGAATGTAGGATAGATTTAATTGATCCTGTTTTGAAAGTCTAAGAACATCAATCAGAACAAGGGTAGTTTAATAGTAAATGGAACTGAGAGGGATAAATGATTAACCCTATAGTAACTGGGGGGGGGGTGTCAATTTGACCCCCCCTGACAAATTTCACGACCATGCCGCCGCGCAAAATTTTTTCACCGCGTCCCTCACTGACTTTTTACTTTCAAGTCGTGCGCATCTTTTGAGACCGTTTTCGCGAAAGTCGGACATACCGTTACGACTTTGCGCGACTTTTTATACATGCATGTCAACCCCCAAATTGCTCAAAAACGTGATTTCGTGTACAAAATCAATGGAAAATGTGTTTTCAGCCATAAATGTATGATTATTTTTGCTTTTACTGGTTGAAATGAATTAATTTTATGCTGTTTATGATTGCAAAAGTGTCCCCAACAAATTTCATCGAAAAAACAATAGAAAACAAAAGGTCGAAAAAACATAGAAATACATAAGAAATTCACAAAACAATAAAATATATAAGAAATTGATTCCAATTCGGCAAATGTTTTTGTAGCTTATTGTTAGAAATGTTAAAATGAATATTTTCACCAAAAATTAGCATTCTACTAGCTGTTTTTAGTGAGTTATAGGCGAAAACAAAATTTCATACACTTATTTGCATAATTAATTACTTGAAAAATAGAAAAAAAAATTTTTTTGAAAATTTTACTAAACAGTCGTGTAGTTTACATCCGGCTCTATGCGCACGCAAATTTTCGCGGTGATCGCGCGATCGGCGGCCGAGATCTG
>JZLH01S0170909.1:28350-40600 GCA_001188425.1 Eucidaris tribuloides | reverse complement strand
TCGCCAACCAAGCCAGCGGCGTGCGGTATCCGACTCGGAGCCAGCACACACAGCATTACCCCATCTTGTGCATCTGCAAGACACAAAACAACAGGTTTTTTTCAAAAGAATGTAGGATAGATTTAATTGATCCTGTTTTGAAACTCTAAAAACATCAATCAGAACAAGGGTAGTTTAATAGTAAATGGAACTGAGAGGGATAAATGATTAACCCTATATTAACTTGGGGGGGGGGGTCAATTTGACCCCCCCTCGACGAATTTCGCGACCATGCCGCCGCGCAAATTTTTTTCACCGCGTCGCTCGCCGACTTTTTACTTTCAATTCTTGCGCATCTTTTGAGACCATTTTCGCGAAAATCGGACATACTGTTACGACGCTGCGCAACTTTTTATACATGCATGTTAACCCCAATATTGCTCAAAAACGTGATTTCGTGTACAAAATCAATGGAAATTGTGTTTTCAGCCAAAAATCATAAATGTATGATTATTTTTGCTTTTACTGGTTGAAATGAATTAATTTTATGCTGTTTATGATTGCAAAAGTGTCCCCAACAAATTTCATCGAAAAAACAATAGAAAACAAAAGGTCGAAAAAACAAGGAAATACATAAGAAATTCACAAAACAATAAAATACATAAGAAATTAATTCCAATTCGGCAAATGTTTTTGTAGATAATTATTAGAAATGTCAAAATGAATATTTTCACCAAAAATTAGCATTCTACTAGCTGTTTTTAGTGAGTTATAGGCGAAAACAAAATTTCATACACTTATTTGCATAATTAATTACTTAAAAAATAGAACAAAAATTTTTTTTGAAAATATTACTATACAGTCGTGTAGTTTACATCTGGCTCTATGCGCACGCTAATTTTCGTGGCGATCGTGCGATCGGCGGCCGAGATCTGAAGGGGGGTGACCCCCCCTCCCAGTAAAAACCTGGTCTGAAATAGCCCAGTTAAAATAGGGTTAAAGATTGGGTTATTGATTTGCAGGGATGTGCAAGTCCATTACTTCCCTTCATTATCAATACCAAACGGTAGTTTAGTACTTACAAATGGTGTGTTGAAAGTCTGAGATCCATACGTCATGAATTTGTTGTTTAATGAGAAAAACTAATAACGACATGTTACCAGAATGTTGTTCTTTCTGTGAGTTTCAATTTTGCTCAATGCGAATTGCGGTTACTGTGCACGTAGCAAGACGAGCGGCAGCCTTCTGATTGGCTAACGGATATCGCCTGCGCGGACCTTGGCTAACGGCTGATTGGACCATTTTGGAACGGCACCTGCACGTTGACGTCGCGGATTTTTTTTTAAATTTGCTCCTGAGCAAATGGAAAAGGTGATGAAGTTTAACCGTCCAGATTTTCAACCAAAACTCAATATTTTACCCCAAGTCTCTATGAGAGGTGTTTATTTATATTAATCTTCACATTGGATATGATTTCAGCTGATTTGATTCATATAATGTTTTTTTGACGTGCAAATCAATAACCCAATCTTTAAAGGCTCATCAATATCCTGCTTGTATTTCAAGTCCTCTGAAAAATGGTCGTGTATGTATATGAGACGGTAAGGGAACTGTTGATTTGATGCTTTGCCACATGTGGCATTACAAAATGCTGGTATACCACTAGAACTTACAAGTACCCACTACACTAATAACAAGCTCATCAATCTAATCATCCTATGGTATTAAAAGCGGGTATGTAGAGTAGAAAATGCACAAATGTAGCTGTAGTGGTAGTAGAAACAGTAACAGTAGAAGCAACAGCAGCAAAAGTAGTAGTACAAGTATTAGTAGTAGAAGTAGTAGAAGTGTAGTAGTAGTAGTAGTAGCAGTAGCAAAAGTAGAAGTAGTAGTTATAGAGGTACATATGATAGCAGAAGCAACAATTGTAATCATGGCAGTAGTATAGTATCAGTATAAGGCAGTAGTAGAAGTAGTAGTTGGAAGAATAGTAGAAGCAGTAGTAGTAGCAGCAGCGGTAGTTTGTGGAGTTGCTGAAGAAGTTGTTGTAGTAGTTGTCAGTTTGTCACCGTACATATAAATGATGGAACCTGTAAAAGTCTGTTGCTCTTTGTCTTACATGAGGACTTCAGTCAACAAACTTTAGGCAACGGGGCAAAAAAAGGTTATGGAAGAACAACTTGTCACATTTTCAAAGTGTTATGCAAATCCCGGGTGCATCATTGTTCCAGTTATCCGTAAGCTAACTAAAATAGGTTAGTGCCTGATAGTTCTTGCAGGGGGATCACATGGCTACAAAGTGTGAGGCTATGAATAACAAATTAGCAACATATCTAACATCAAATGTTTTTCCCACTTTCTCTCGTTTTACGCGTTCCATCAAATCACCGACACCTGACCAAATCAAATTCTCCATCAAATTACAGCGCAGGCTCATCAATGATTCACATCAAACTTGTTACACTCCAAAAATCATCAACGCAAACTTATGATATCAATGTTGCACGTCGGTAGATAACTTTGTTTTCGTCAATACGTAACTTATATTTTTTTCTATTGATGCATCTCCCACACACGCACACAAATCCTCTGTACTGCCGTAGGCACTCATTAGCCAATCACCAAGCCACTAACCGCGGATTCTAATCGAGGCTGGTGCCCGATGCCACATCGATTAACTGGAGCAAGAAAACACATTTCACAGTTTCAGAAAGCCATCAAGTTTTTATAGCTGTAAGTAGTTTGACCGCATCAGACACATAAATACTTAATATCTGTGCAGAAGCTCCTTGACATACAGTATAATTAACGCAGGTGTTAGGAAATGGAATATGTACGGACCTGGGATGGTGGGAATATTGTTTTAGTATTTGTTGTTTTGGCTGGGTTTGTATGTTTGAAGTGTACTTGTGGACTTGCTCACAATATCACATGCACAATAATCCATGGGGTGGTTCATGAAAAGACAAATTAAGGGGAATAAACTGGATTGAAAAAGAAAATTTTATGAAGAAAAATGTGATCTTCCACTTCAAAGGTGTGTGTGTGTATGTGGCTGCATATGTGCATGTGCTTGTGAATGTGAGTGTGTGTATGTGGTTGGGTGTGTAAATGCCTCCTAATGAGGACACTTAAGTCTACATTCTACATACCAACCGAGGACACCCAGCAAATCGGGGACGGTCCTCGACTAGCCAGGGAGTGCAAATGGTTGGAAATTGTGTCCTCATTTGTGTAGGGGTATGTTAGGAAATTTTGAAAAACAATATGCACTGGATACGGCCACGGTTGTGCAGTTAACTATCAGACCCACAATGTGTGTCCACAGTCGAACACAGTGTCCCCTCTTGAAGGTGTGTAATCGTCATTTATAGTCCATGTTTGCATCTAGTACAATGTCCTTGATTGGCGGCAAATACAAATGCGTGTGTGTGCGAGTTGCAAATTCATAGCACACTACAACACACACTCATTTGGTTGAGTGACAATGAACTCAAATGCAATTATATCAAAATGTTAATTTTCTAATAGAAATGACACTATGGGAAAACTCCAGACTGTTGCTCCTGAAATTCAATTTCACCACGATATACCCCAATTCTGCAAATCATAACAAATTCAAACATTCAACCGTGTAATTAATACGCGGTTAATACACCCCATGGTGGTAATCACTATGGAAAATGAATGAATGATATTCAGCGACGCTAATGCAATCAGTGGCGTGTGGTACGTTTACGGACTTATTCATCCCATGAGCGCTATACGCAATTTCGCGAAAGGATAATTAAAGGCACGTTTCGAGGGATTTTACAGCAAAATCTCTCATAATTACAACTGGATTTAGAGTTTGGTGAGGTAGATGATATTATTATGAATGCCAATGATGGGAGATCTAATAAGATGTTGATTACAACAATAGAAATTGATTTTTTTTTTTGCTTCTGACTGGATGTAAATGTAAATATCCAAATGACAGAATCCATACTCCACCACAGCGAAAAATCAAACTCTTACTTGTTTTATTAGAATTCTATTTTCCTACCTAAGGCTTGCACTCTGGCTACGAACTTAGCACAAAAACGAATCCACAATGAATTATTCACAGGTAATATTTTCATTCATATTTACGAGCCCTAGGGGCAAACATCGGCGGATCCATTCTTTGGAAAAATTCCCCCGGCTAATCACTGGTTGGTGGTAAGAAGGGGGGAACATTAAAACATGAATAATTCTGCAGTGTTGAAATGATGAAAATGCGTTTGCTTTTATGCCAAATTTAAATTTGGGCTCACCGCGTACGAGAAACACAATGCCCAGTGGAATCGAGAATTTCATAAGCGTGAAACATTGAACTAGCAATGGAGTATCAATGAGATGCGGGAAAAGTTATTCTCTTGTACTGTTTTTTTTTTATTTTTTTTTACATTTCTGATTATCATTAGGATGTTTCATGACCAAGTATGTGCAGACAAAAATGTATTTCAAGTAAAGATGAGTAATAATTTGTTCCAGATTCTCCATTATTTAAATTGTTTCAAATAAACTTTTTTTTTGGAAAAAGACATGTAGATTGCAATAGGGACTGATAGTTGATTGTACTAACATTTGTAGAAACATGTGATTTAAACAATAATGACTTGATTACTCCGAGATAAAATGCCCAATTTGGAAACATTAAACACACAACTGCAATCACACATTTCTAATCTTTCTCGATGTGAGTCACTTCTCTGTATGCACAAAGCTGTATAAACACCAAACTCAGAGGCACATTATGGGAATGAAATGGACTATTACAGGGCTATTTTCATATTTTATGTGTATTTCCCAGACAAAGTTTTTCATAATAATCATCAGATCCTGTCTATGATCGTCAAAAAATAGAAACCGTAAAACGTTCCATAATCCAGTCTTCTAGGGAAAAAAATGGCTATAAATATGAATACATTTGAGAAACAATCATTTCAAACAAATGACAGACAATATTTGTAAATTTGTAGCTTTTGGGTGGATACATTTCAGAATTTGAAGTTGCTGATCATCTGAATTAATACAACCCCCTGCCCCTCCCCCCCCACCTCCAAATGCTCCAGTCATCCACATGGAATCTTCCAGTTCTGTTTATTCCTATGATACTGGTGATCAGAACCATTACCAGTTATAGGGGGTGACACGACTGGGAGTGAAGGGAAAGAAAGTATAAATTGAATTGTTCATCCCTTCAAAAATGCTATTGGTACAGCCCAACTCATCCCAAATGCAGTAAAATCTGGAAGGGACTACTTATTTGTGAGGGGTAGATGGATGAAAAGGGTACAGATTAGCATATTCTCAAAATAACTAACAGACTGGTCATCAGTCACAATAACATAACAGAAATATTGTTCATAAGAACTAATTTGAGAATGACCAATTAATGTCAATTGATACAAATGAGCTAGTACTACATCAGCAAATTCATTGGGGGAGGGGGTACGTTCATGCAATACCTGTCATGTAAGTTGTAACTTCAGCACATCCAAAAAATTTGAACTCCAAAACCTGTGAAAAGTGAATACTTGACATTAAATATTCTTTTTCCAGGAAATACTACCTTAACACACATACTGTGTTTTTGTTTATTTGAGCAGCTGGCTGCAAGTTACTAATACCTATGTACATGTACCTAAAGAAATTGAGCGAAACAAGCTTTTAAGACCTGAAACAAAAACCTTGTATGATTCGCTCTGAAGCTGTAACTAAGTCTCACCGCTGGACAAGTCTGGCTTCTTCAGAATTACGCTCCACCGAAACAAGACAACGCTTAACTAGAGATGAGTCCTAATTGCCCGTGGGGAGTCTGAGAAAAGAAATCATACTCTAAATATTCAGGAAAGTTTGGCACATGATAACGGCCCCATCGGGAGTATAAGATGATTGCTCGCAGCTTACAGAGGAGAGATTGAGATGCTATATAATGCATTTTGTAGTCATCACAGCTATTAAGAGATGGCGCAAATGCAGAGACGTTAATGGCCGAAAATATCTTAATCCTATTATCAACAGCAATTTAAGTACATTTTTTAAGAGCGGATTATAAAAATGGGGGAAAAAATCAGTCTTTTACAGTAAAAGTGTGGGGTCGCTATCACTTCATTCAGCAATGTATGCACTTTCAATTAAGGCATTCTGTTTTAGCAAGTTTCCATCTTTTGTGTTTTTTTAAAACTAAGAACATACATCATTCATCAACATCTTTACTCACATTTTCATCCTAATCAATATTCACAAATGTATTTATGAAACATCATTGTGAATTACTTCTGTGTAAATATTCTAAGAATTGCTCAAGTGCGCCATGCCTTTGCATGTAGTACTGATACTAACACACTTCAGTAGAGTGTACATGCATTAGACAAGCAGCCTTTTAGCGTAGTTCCATTATTCATAAACAGACAACGATCTCTCCTCCCGGCCTCAGCCAATTACAGCGCTAATGACAATGTGCGTGTAACGACATGAAAGTGTTCTATAATTCATGTAAATTTGGATTTTAAGTGTGCCGTGCACTCGTAAAACGCTAAATTCACCAAACTCTCCCAAAGCAGAAGTTACCTCACACGCATTTTCAACTCAACACATAAAAAGCTCATCAGCTAATAACTCTTAAATTTTGTTTTGCAGGTACGTAAGGAACGAGGCCAACGAGTGCATTTGGAGAATGTGCTCTGTACTATATGCTTGCCCGCTGGAGCAGAAATTAGTGTATTGATATTTTAATAATTCACGGCAAGACAGCTGTACCAATAACGGCAAATTATTCAGGATAGGTTCTGGTGTACGTGTATGATGTACGTCTTCTCGACAAAGACGCACTCCCTCCTTTGCCAACGGTCTCTCCCTCCCTAAAACCGTCCCACGCACCCCCCCCCCCCCCTCAAATCTTATGAATCATGCATGTAGCGTAATTAGGAATGTGCCGCGGAACCATTTGGTATTGAATATAGTCGGCAGGGCTAGAACCGCGGATTGAATGGCACACCTGGCGATGCGAACGGGTACGGCTCGAGGGTAAGCAGATAGCGGGGCGGCAATTCTCTGCACCGAGGCGTGGCAAATGACACGCGTACATCCAATATCGCTGCTGGGAGGACACGCTAATGAATTCGCAAGCTGCATGTACCTTGCAAGAAAGCGGTTCTCGATATAAAGCCAGTACTGTCCTTCATGCATTTCTTTTCCGCGTTGCAAGGTATTTATAGGATGGGATTGGGTACAAACTTAGTAAAAGGCCGGGAAAAGCAAGATATGTGTGGATAATTTAAAGGCAAGTGGATCTCATTTGCATGCATAAAAAATTAATTGTGTAAATACAATGGCATTTAGCAAGAAAATGGCATCTGGAAACCTCACAAAATATGAGGAGCTAAGAAAACTTAGTTTTAGTGAATTATAGGTGACCATGAGATCAGAATTTGAATTTTTCTCGCGAAAAAAATTCCTGCATTGAACGTACACTAAATGCCTATTGTTTTTTCTTTTGCATTTTTCAAATTCTAGGAATCCATTGACCCCAGATTTCACAAGACATGGCCCTTCATCAATAGCCTAAGGGCATGGGTTATCTTTTTCTGGTCTGCGGGGATGTTTGCAAATGAGATCCAGTGCCTTTAAGTCAAACTTTACAAAATACACAGCTGCTGTTAAAAATGAATAAATGAATGAAGAACAAATAAATAAATAAATAAATAAATAAATAAATAAATAAATAAATAAATAAATATATGAACAAAAATTACAAAAATATATTTTGAGAAATGTAATGTCAAGATCAATTGAGATACAAACTTAGGAAAGGCCGGGAAAGGGAGCAAGATTTGTGGATATTTAAATCAAACTCTACAAAATACACAGCTATTAAAAATGAATAAATTAATTAAGAACAAATAAATAAATAAATAAATAAATAAATAAATAAATAAATAAATATATAAATAAATAAAAAAAATATTTCAAGAAATGTAATGTCAAAATCAATTGAAAAAAAAAAATTAAATGGTCACTATCACAAGTCAAATACATTTCAATAATTTTGAAAACATTTTACTGCTAAATGAATCCAATTCTGAAAGCAAAACACTCTGTATTTGATTACACTCAGGACAAAACAATGAACACAATGTGTGCATGCTCTTAAACAAGTACACATGAATTAAATGTAAATATACCTGTGGCGACATGTCACATGGATACATCTTCATTTCATCTCTCAATGCAAATGTATTTTTTAGCACATTACTGAACCTGCCTAGTTTTGGTTTAGAAATATGAATATCAGAAGTCCCGACGTTGCTCATGAGCAACTGTTTCACTACACCAAGGTGCTCCAGGCCATACATGAATACGACGCATGAAAAGTGAATTACACAATCACACTTGAAGAAATTGGCACTGAGTGGATACAGACGCTAGCGGGAAATTGATGTACAGGGCAAACATGGTCCATTTCAATTAATCATATATGGCCATTCTCATAAATTTATCCGCAAATATTGGACATAATGATGAATTTTGAAAGGAAGATCAAAGGAAACCATTCCGGTATGATTGTTCACTTTATATATATATGCCATGAGGCATACATTTAACAGATTTTATGAGAGTGAATGGGAATTATTTCACCATCAATGTGAGATGTATATATCTAACAGCACGATCAAATCCAATCATAAAGTGATACATTACTCAAACTTTGTATCATTTGTATAATGCCAATTTGCTAAAATGAGTACATAATAAATAAATAAATAAATAAATAAATAAATAAATAAATAAATAAATAAATAATGAAAATAAATAAATGTATGTACATAAATTTAAAAAAATCATAACAAACTGAATTTATCAGACAACACAATTTCAGCTAAATCAAGTGAGTGCATACAATCATACGCGTACGCAGGGGGGGTGTTTGGGGTGTTCAAACACCCCCCCTTTTGCCGAAGGGGGTGTTAAACACCCCTAAACACCCCCCTTTTTACCGGAAATAACCCCCCTTTTTTCACGATATCACCCCCCTTTTTTGAAAAAGTGGGGTGTCTGAAAATGAGAAATAATTGATTTTTTAGTAGATTTTGAAGAAAAATTTTGCATAACACCACCCCCCCCCCCTGGTGATTTAGTTTTTCTGTTACTTGCGTGACAATATATCAGTAGAGAGATTATTCCTCTACAAGAGATACCATTGACTTATACACTAACTAGCCACACGTATTTTACACAAATGTAAAGAATTACGGTAATTCGACACACTGCTTTGATATAATGGTCTTAAGAAGTCATGTGATCCGCATATCACATATATATTCACCCTACATTATTTCCGTGGTTGTAGCGAAGATTATTAACCGACATTTACGCACACGATTATATTATTACTTTTGTATTGAGTGGTGACTTATCAATTTATCATGACATATTATTACTCATTTGGTAAGAGACAAATAAACATACAAAAAACACACTAATATATGTTAATAGATATACAATGTTTTAACGATCTTATTATTGCTTATGGTATGAAGTATGGGGGCTACCTGCGTATAGTAATAATTGAGAATGCATATATGTACTCAAATTAGTTTGGGGATCTGTTAGAAAGCGAATTTTAGGCACTTCCGATTGGGATAGATATATATACGCCATATTCATGGCCGTCGACATGACCTAAAATCCCCACTTTTGGGCAACTGTTCTAACATGCTGTATATTGGACGCTGTTACTATGCGAGAAATTAATATGACATTGCTATTCACCGGAGCAAACTTCATAACTCTCCACTCCCCACCACACAGTTCCCTACTCAAAGGTTCTAGCCGGGGGCGGACCAACTGTCCGGAAGCCTGAGGCAATATCTTGGTAATCCGAATTGGATTGGTAATGGAGGGGGGAAAAGATGCGTGATTGAGGTTGCTCAAAACTGTAAAGATGGCAACATCAAAAAAAGAGTATTTTTTTTGCACCGATAAAAAACATTGGCCAGAAGACAGATAGCACAATTCTTTTAAGTCGACTACAGTCCCACTGCAAGGAAACCGACTCTTTACTCCAGCTTCGCCGACAAAACCAACCCAACCCTCACAACCTAACTATTTAAAGGTAATTCGTCACAAACTGAAGCTGCAGAACTCCGAGTATAGAAAATCATGCTAATGGAACTAAATAGGAAATATAATATAAAAAGTGTTCCAAATGCACTACCCCCCTAACGACATAAATAGTATATTGCGTCAGAACTGAACAAGAAAATGAACACTGAATTATCCCGCAAACGAAGTTAGCCCAGTTGAATGCGAGAGCAAACTATAAGTCGTTCGAGAGGAGTGCGGTGGACTGATGGAACAATATCAATAAAATAATTCGCCAAACCGCCCTACACCGCTCCACAACCACTGTATCTGTGTTTTACAAAGAAAGCGATCACTAGTTTATAACGGTGACGCCACATCGGGACCAAAATAATTTTGTAATCAGCACTGAAACTCATCTAAGAAAACTATAACCTAAATGAGCCATTTGCTTAAAAAAAAGTCTAAAAAAAATGAATTTCTGTCAAACTCACACACATATCAATCCAGACCTTATAAGTTCCCTAACCCCCCACCCCATTCTGTCTCAAATAAACGAAAAACACGAACAGAGCAAAACAGACCGAAAAAGAGAATATTTGAGAGAACTAAGATGAGTATGAGATAAACAAAAAGAGCTTCTTTGCTAAAATCAGACGAAAAACCCATTTCACATTGCAAGCACAGTACAGCAAAGAATGCGACATATCATCCATAGAGCCGTAAGTACCCCCAGGCCACAGAGAGACCCAATAAAACTGAATGTCAATGCCACAAACCTACTAATATCCAGCTCAGTCTCGTCCGAAATTGCTGAGCCGAAGAAAAAAAAAAAAAACTGCACACCGCGACTCAAAACCATGAGTAAAATATTATGAAAACCCTACAACCAACGTGCCAGACACACAGACGAAGCCAACTAAAACCGTAACTATGCCACAACACATCACGCTGCGTGACTGCGCCACCACAAAAAGTTGCCAAACCCCAATACAAGGACACAGAGATCATCTAGACATACGTATGGTGACCAGACTGAGGCAAATTACCACATACAAGTAATAGTCACATGGATAAATTCTGAAATTCATCGTTCAGAAATATACTCCAAAATGCTACAAAGTTACTGTCTCTCACCTCATTAATATACACAGCAAGTCAAAACGTCCTACAGAGCAAATGTCTGAGTAGAATATTAACAAACACCTCAACTATGCAAGAAAACGAAATCAGTGGGGAATGGGGGACACGCAAAAAAGGATTGACCAGCGTCGGACTCCGCCCAAAAGCACAATTCATAGCCCCGAGCGAATTAGAAAAATAAACCATTAAAATCAACAATGATAATTCGCCGACTGAAAGCAGAAAATCCACCCTTCCTGTAACGTATCTGGCATGAATGGCTCACTCCCGCCAATCTCTCGAAAATGACCATTAATGCAACCCCGCGCCACGCGAGTACGAAAACGACGAAAATCCATAAAGTAAAAATTCGCACAATAGCACACCCACTTTTTAACTAAAAGATTACTCATCATGTATATGACACCAGCTACGGAAATAAGCACACAAACACCAAAAGACGCTAGCACACATCCAGTCTGCAATATATTCAAAGCCAATACAAATATCATAGCAGGGCACATAAACTGAAGTAAATAAACATTTAATTCCTTACGAGAAAGTCAATGACGATTGTACGACCGCCGAAGCCCTAAACAAAGCCCACCCAAAAAGCCGGAAGATAAATGTGCGCAAATGAAAGTCCCGTCGTGGGCGTACGATGTGAAGAGGGCGGCGTTCTCCGCATGTCGAACCGCATCGATCAATGTAACTCCACAACACACAAGCGGACATACTTAATTACGGGCCTCGCCGCACCCCATATTCAGCACCGGGCGTCGGTGCACCTCCTGTCCAAACCGACATCAATACAGGACCGAGAAATTCCCTGCTGCAATCTGCTGCACACAGAGAACATGTGCAGTTAGCGGACCAATGCTGTCGTCCTACTCGAGTCTGATCCAATAGGATACGACTGCCATATCTCGCAAATTGTTCTCAACCGCAAACGCCGCTGGAGTCTAACACACCACGTCTTGCCCTCATATGAAAACACAATGTCAAACCAGCTAAGGCCGAAACTGGATAATAACCAAGT
>JZLH01S0170898.1:18427-28523 GCA_001188425.1 Eucidaris tribuloides | reverse complement strand
TGCTGCTCAAGAGTTTAATACCATTTTGTTTCTCAAACAATGTCATTTTGGATTGTCTATTATATGCAACCACTATAGGGTTTGAACTATCGCATACTTACAAAACATTGTACATGTATGTTTGCCACGAACAAGTATGAAAAGCTCAAATGTATTGGTACTGCAGTGAACACTGCTGCATGGACAGAAATGTGATCTCAATAACACATTACACAGCTACTGTATATAGGAATGATACTCCATGTTTTCTCCGAACAAAGGTTGTTCCTGGAGTTAACAGATTTTTTGTGCATAAAAACAAAATTGAGTATTCAAAATCATGATATTGAGCAGTGCGAATCTAAAACTTTACCCGACTACAAAACCGAATAACAAAAATCACTGGAGAATCTATATTTGAATTCATATGCTATTCTAGATGTTTCTTGGGCAGTTTGGATTAAGCATTTTCTAAACGTCATTTACATACATGTACTTACAGATCTGTAACATTATACTATCTAAGCACACAAATGTCTGTTATTACAAAAATTATTTAATCATTTTTGTCATTACTTTCATTTTCAAGAAATGTACAAAGTTCATTCAGTGATAAATTTTTTCAAACACAAAATGCATGCAGATTATTGTTTTATTATGTAAGTATTTTGTAATGTTAAAAACACACAAACAAATATTCTGCAAGAAACATACCCTGTATCTTAAACAGAATATCAATAATTTAGACACAGACCAACATATTCTGTGATACTATAATTTCAGGGATATTACATATGCACAGGAAATGCCAAGATGTGTTGAAAATATCTGACAATAACGTAGGGAAAATGGGATTGGAATGACACTAAATTTAAATCGTATTTTGAAACAAAGCACCAAATATCCCTCTTAAAGAATAACAACAAATAATCCCTAACAAATAAAGAAAAGGGAGTATAACATACACAATGAAACACTACCAGATACAAAAGACCAGTAATCAATGTAGACTTGTACTAAACATACCATCAAATGTTAAACAAACCTCTCATAGACTTTTCAAAGCAGTGAAATAAAGCAGTGTTTGTGAAATAAAAGAGAGGGAGGTAATATACACTTTAGATATAAATCTCATCTCCAAAACCCATATAGTGGACCCTCCCCCCCCCCCAAAAAAAAAAATCAAAGAAAACCATAATCATAACTGCTATAAATGGCAATAACTAACACACACCACAAAGATTACTAATACACAAAAGTTTGTCTATGTTTGCATAATATATTCTGTGGCTGGTACATGATTTTAATCACATAAACATCTGACCTTTGACCTGTAAAGGCCCGACGTCATTTTGTCTATAGCCATAAATATAATTTAAAGGGTAAGCATTCAATTACTGGTATTTACATAGCACAAACAAATTACATGTAGGTTTATATTATCTATGGAGAAGAAGGGTGTTGATTTTGTTCCGTTGCGAACCAGAAGGGCGTAACTTTGTTCAGCGATTAACAGTCTTTCTGATTCTTAACACGTTAGCAATAACACTTTTTTTGCTCTAATCCAAAGAAAGGACCTTGTATGTCAGCAGTGTAAAAAAGCATCACTAAACTTCCATGGCCCAGGTCGAGCAAAACAAACACCAGCCTTGGTCTGCAGAAATTGATCTTGTGTTATAGCAGCAATACAGTAGGCCTACCTGCAAGCACAATTTTAGCTCAAAGTATTTGCTATTTGCATGAGACTTACAACTCTGCCTGGAATTTATCGATTTATTACATGTACTTTATTTCATTTTATTACTTTTTTTGGGAGAGGGGTTACAGAATATGCAAGCAATGAAATTACAGTGAAAGTGAAACAGAAAATACGAAAATGTAGAACTGAACACTGACTCACTGGAATTTGTAAGAAATTTCAGTTGTTTTTATACCCTTTCATTGAGAATTCCAAGCTCTTCTGGAGTGCTTAGCATTTCAATACTATTTGTACACTTTATCAGTAGACTTCATACAATCTCTATGACATCTCTACACCTTGTGTATTGATATTTCAAGTGGATATAGAAGTCAATTTACTTATGGAGTAGTGGTCAGCCAATGATTCAGTTTCTTTAAAGTACACTCCTGTTAAGTTTATTCAATAAATCTACATTTCAATCATTAGTACACACATAATACAAATAGGCAATTTTCAAAGCTAGAGATATAGTCTTAGAAGGTTATTTTGCTTGGCCCTCTGATATGGGAAGTTATAGAAAGCCTTAAGTTTTGTCTCAAATAATTTCATTTGGCTAGTGCATGCAACAATAAATACGAAGGCACTGTACAAAAATCTAGTGATAGCATGTTGTTGATTAGATTAATAGGATTACAAAATTTTGATTTATAGTTTGTACAAACAAGAATGAATTTTAAAAATATTATACTTCTGTGCTCTTTTAATTGCTATGTTGGTAAAACGTACTCTTTTGAGTGTGTGAGCCAGTGAGCCTGTTGAGTTGACATTTCAAACAAAACCACCACTATATTTAAAACAAAGTGTTATCAATCATTTGGACAGGTGTGTTCTCTCAATCATTTGAGTGAAGTATGAATTACTGTTTTCCTCAGCTGGAAGTTTGTCACAAATGTAGCGCAGGTAAGACTGACATCTGAGAAAGATAATCGATTGAATTCTTGTGTTTTTTCTCGAGAAACTTCCTTTCTCTGATAAGCTTGGCCTGAGCATTAATTTCTTTTCGATATGTTAAAAATGCTATTTAATTTGTGAATCAGTTTTAATCTATTTTATATCTTTTATAGTCCGTAGCCTCTAGTGAAACTGCAGTTCACAACAACAAATGGCATCTGATATGTACATGACATTACATTTTTTGGCTTTACACAATAATATTTATTACCAACGATAAAAATTTTGAAACGAAACATAAACTTAGTTTTTTTTGAATGTGTGAGAACAGAGATGGATAACTATGGACTCATGTGGTAGTAATTGTATATTTACAAAACCACTTAATTTTCAGGTATTAATGGGTAAAGTACAATGAGGGAAAAAACTAGACATTCACCAAATTTGTCTCTTCATCTAGGATATGATATCTAAACAATATCAATACAACAAATAGGACAAGATTATGTCTCAAATTTTAAGATTTGTACATTTGTCCAACAAATGCTGAAAGCAAATACACAGCGTACCCTATGAAATAGCAGCATACATAGATACAGCATCCATCCGAAATAAATAATAATAAAGATCGAATAAAAGAGGACCAGTTTTAGAAAGAATGAGATATAGCAAAATAATTTATGGGCTAACACAATTAACATTTCCACAAAATGTAAAGTCTACATAGGTGCAAGGTCTGTGATAAAATGAAATTATAGGATAAAAAAAATTACAAAGGTGTACAAATATGGAGCTTAACTTTCTTATGCTTACAAACAGTGGCATT
This sequence comes from Eucidaris tribuloides, assembly GCA_001188425.1. Lineage (NCBI taxonomy): Eukaryota > Metazoa > Echinodermata > Echinoidea > Cidaroida > Cidaridae > Eucidaris > Eucidaris tribuloides. Next base: position 25,086 of record JZLH01S0170898.1, on the reverse strand, counting down.
ATACAATTGGATGCATGGCAAGTAATTCCAAATGAATATAAAGAGAATGTCTTGCTGCTTGGGAGAAAAATAGTACAGTAAATAGTATCACTAATTTGGCGAGGTGACTAAGTGATTTTCACGTCAGAAGAGAGAGATAGACTCTTATATGTACGGGATAAATGAACAATTTCTGCCATACAGAACTGCGAATGAAAAAAGACACAAAGAGGCATATTTCTTAGATTGTTAGACTTGTATGTTCACATAGAAACGGACAATTATTTCGCTGAAACATATTAATGTATTAGACATTTCACATAGAATATGATGATACAATTGAGATGGTAATAGAACACAACATTTTTGACAGCACTTGGGAATTCTGCGTGCTACAGAAAATTCATCAGAAAAAAAAGATGTGCTGAGTGTACAAAAAAAATTGATAGTAAAGTTGCTCTATTTGCTTGCTACAGTCAACTTACACCAAACAGTCGAATCTCTGGGAACCCACCAAAGGACCTAAAACTTACAAAGGCAGAGAAATTCTCATGGTTGCACCTGTCCGCAGCAACACACATGCACATTAACCCCCCCCCCACCTAATTGCGGACTGGGCGGGGGGCCTACAAAGGCCCCCCTCGACCATTTTTGGACTAGTTTTTAACGTGAGAAGCTAATGGCCGGCGATATTTCCATGGTTTTTTACTTTCAGTCTTGCGATCTTTTAAGCACAAATTGCGACCGGGCGGTGTACCAACGGTTTGCCGTGTTATTGCATATTTTGCCCAGTGCGCAGCCAAAATTGACTCAAAATACCGTCCGATTTCATGTCGCAAGTCAATGAAATTGTGTTGTGTCACGCCTAAAAAATTACGATACCCATCGAGTGCCGATTATTTTGCATTTCATTGATAACAGCTCATTTCGATTTTCTGCCTATCCCGTATGACAAAATGCCAAGGACATGTCTTAAGAAAATTCTGAAGAATCAGTAATTATCCAGAATTTGAACACTTTATTAGAGAACAATTACCAGACCACACTGGTATACTGTCTTCCAAGCAGAGATTAAAAAATATTCGAAAAAAGAAAAAGAAAAAAGTTGATATACAGGCGACTGCATTAAAAGCAAGGCAATTTGAAATGATTCCCATCTCAAAGTCTTATTGGTCACTGTATTTACTGCAAAAAATGACGATCTAAGCTTTTCTTTGCCCCCTCACAGGACTCTTAGATGCCTATTTTCTATCTTTATTCTAGTATACCAGCAGTATTTAACAATATTAATTTTTAGATCACGAAGAGAATGCTGCCTGCCTTTGCAAGCAAGTCACAATTAAAATTCTCTACTCATTTTTTATACATTAGAGGTCAAACATATCTGACGGAAAAATGACGACAGAAGAAACGAGGAAAATTGATTGAAAATCCGGGTGGCAACAAATGACACATCAACTTTAAGCTCCTAACTGGACAAAGAGGGTATTTACACGTCATCCGGCACTCCTGGTTAGTGACGTCATACACCTTTGCTCTATTTACTCAGCGAAAATTGCCATCAACAACATCAGCCTATACAATATTTCAACGATCTTTTTGAAGAAAACATTCTTTGTGTCTCTCAAGAATCGTTCTGATAAAAGCATGAAATGAAGATTAAAGTTCCAATATCAAGAAATTTTCAGAGCGCTTCCATACTTTGTTGATCCCTCCTTGATGGCAAGATTTTCAGTGACAATCTTTAGAGATGTTTAATACGCCACTTATGCTACCGCAATGTCACAAATAGCAAGACCCAAGTTCACCCAGCTCTCGTAGCCAGTCTGCTCCCTGTTACCTACCAGCCGGCACAACAACTGGCCGATAAGATAAAGCAAACACTAAGCGTATCACACAGTAGCCCCGCGCTAACCCAGATTGAGTCGCCCTGATAACAGCGCACAGGTAAGCTCCTAGACAGAAATAGAGTAGTAGGCTGGTCGATTGTTCCTCGGGCCCTGCCCAGTCTTCGCCTAGCAATCATTGACCGAGATGGAGGCATGTAATGGCACAGATTCCATGCGGTTAGATGGAGAAGTCACAAATGCCTGTCGTAAAAATGTAAATAGATAATTGGAATGATCCACTAGTGATAACTACATACAAGCATTGTGGTCATTATGCCTCGATTACAACAACAATACACAAGCACCATTTCACTGGAACGATACTATGTAGCAACTCTCTTTGATGCGCGCCGCCTGACTGGGAGCTATGCATCGATCCACCGTCCAATCAAATAATGAATGTACCGGCCCGGCATCGCTAACTCTGGACCGCTTCAACTCCTGAATCTCAATCTATGCCCCATGAATACATACTTCCACCCAAATTAAAATTCCATATCGAATAAGCGTTCTCAAGCTTATCGGGTACAAGATATTAACGTATATTGGCGTCCTCGTGACCTTTGAACTTTGACCCACCATACGCGCGTGGGCGTGAGCCTAAACTTAAACACACAATCATGATCAGTTCCTTCGGTACCTCATAATAACATTACTTCAGCCAAGTTACATCAATATCGATATAGCCCGCTTCTATGGTTATCGTAGGTAAGCTAAGTATAGAGCCTTGTCTTGTGACCTTCAACCTTCCTTGACCATTTTAACCTGAAATGCTGATTGTTTCATTGGTACCTTATATACATACTTCACCAGTAAACACAAAATCGATACCTTCTTAACTAACATCGGTAACTGGGCAATCAGAATCTATAGGCTCGTTGACTTTGACCCTTGACTTTCACTTCGAATCTATCCAGTTCATTGAGTGCCGTATAATACATATTAAGCGATGATTACATCAAATCAACATGCCGTTCTTTAAGTTATCGTGGTAGCGAGCAAAATCAGACATTTTTTAGGCCCTGTGGACCTTTGACTCTGACTTTCACCCAAAAATCTAATCAGTTCATATGGTTGCCAGGATAATACATACTTCACCCAGTTACATCAATCAACTGATGCCATTCAAAGCATTATCGGCACGGTAACGAGCAAGAGCCAGACTATTTTAGCCCGGATCGACCTTTGACCCCCCAATCAGTCAGTTCATTGTTGCTTCATAAATACATACTTCCCCAGGTTACATAAAAATCGACCGGCCGTGTTACAAGTTATCGTTCCCCATCCGGGTAACCGAAGGCCCAAATCAAGATATATATTGGCACCCACTGCTATTGGACTTTCAGCTCAAAATCTAATCATGTTAATATGTCTGATCATATAATATATTAACCCAAGTTACATCAAAATCAACTGGCATTGAAAATTATCGCACACCCGCCCCCGCGTAACGAGCCAGCAGAAATATTTTAGGCCCGCGTGACTTTGACTTTGACTTTCAAACCAAAATCTAATATCAGTTTTCATTGTTGCTTCTTAAATAATACTTCACCAAAGTTAGCATCAAATCGATGGCAGTTTCACAAAGTTCATATCGCGCGGTATGACGCCCAAATCAGACATTTACATGTATATTTCTAGGCTCCTGTAGACTTTGACTTTGAACTTTGACTCACAATCTAATCAGCTTCATTGTTGCTTCGTTAATACATACTCACAGACGTTACATCAAAATAGCTCCGATAGAGCCGTTTCATCAAGTACTATGCCCCGCCCGCGGTCTAACTGAGCCCAAATCAGAATAATGTAATTATCTAAGAGCCCTTGTGGACTTTGACCTTTGCCTGTTGACTTCCAAAATCTAATCAGATTTTATTGTTGCCACCTAGTATCATTGATTCTCAGTTACATCCAAATCGAATTCAGCGGTTCTTATTTTTAATCGTGGTCCATAGCCAGAACAGGTAAGGCACGGCAGGCACGGACGGACGACGGGCATACGGAACGGAAGGCGGGCGGAAAACGGGCGGAGTCCAACGGCACGGCAGACGTACGCCACGGGCACGGAACGGACGGCCGACCGGACGGCGACAACCCGGAGACACATAATGCTCCGGGCAACTTCGTCTGCGCGCACGGGCATAAACACCGGGGGATTGATTTAATCCCCTGCAACAATGTAACTTGACACCCTATACACTGCTAATTCAACATACATACGCCAGCGAATAAACAGAATACTGCATCAAAAAGGTTACTACATGCTGAATTAAACGCAGAACCTTAAATTATTACTTCGACAAATGATACAATCTAAAAAAGGAGTCTTCAAGACTGAGAATTGCTTGACCGCTGCTCATACATGCTGACGATTGATGATAAAAAAACCATTGCGCTGCACAATGCAATAAAATCGACCATACGAGTACTTTTTTACAAACCATCACTTTATGAAATGCTTTGGTTCGCAGGAATACGCTTAAGATCATTTTCATCTTAAAAAACATTCCACAAAATGTGGCACATTGCTTGAAACACCAATATCATCTTCACAAGGCATTTTGCCAATCACAAATTAGTGCTAATAGAGACACATGGCTTCCTCCAAACAAACCGCCGCAGAGAATAATAGATGATTGGAAAAATACACTGTTATATCTGAAAAATAATGGCCATCTTGACTAAATCTCCTATACAAGTCAACTGTGTTAAGTAAATTCAATTTTGCATTTTCCTAAGTGCGATCACATAAAAAATCCACCTGGATCGCTTAATTTCGGAGAGATTCCAGGCAAACTTAGCACTAGTCCGAGGTATTTAACAATTACACTCATCTGTGACTCCATTTCAGATAAAATATGTCATCAGCGCCTGTACCATTTTGCTTTTCCACACTACTCACCACCCACATGTCCGAAGCCACCTTGTATTACACCTGCGAGAAGATTGACGCTAGTCGCCGACACTTATATTTTGTTGTCGCTTTCTAGGAATATGCTTGCTTCTTTATTCTTTTTTTTTTCAACCACGATGATTCAATATTGGAATTCTTTCCAATGAAAAAATCAGCAAATTTTATGTGAGAGAAATAGGGAAAAAAGGGGGCTGATCCTCAAGGCCTGATTTGTTTTAGCGCAACCTCTCTTGCTCTCGATAGTCCTGAGCGCCCCGGTGTAAAACTGCACGTTCTTAACATGCAGCATCGCGCGCTCTAACAAGACCTGTCTGGAATGTTAAACGCCGCTCCATGAGTCATACAGTTAGTTTTGTTCAACTATGCTTGTCTTAAATCTTGAAATATGCTTGATTACTTGAATACAGAAAGGCGTAAATTCGCAATTCTGCAATTGTTCTACAGTCCTTGTAACAATGTAAACACAATTGTATTCACCCTTTTGTATGTTTACAAATATCTACGAGTATCTAACAAACAGCAAATTAGAACAAATCGGTTAATTAGAAAAGACTATAGACTGTTTGCCGCTAGACATTGACCCTGATATGCCCATTTGTCAGCTAGCAGTATTTCTCTACATTCCGAAGGAGGGCCTTTTCTAACTTGCAACTTTCTTCGCAGACAACTGTGACAGACGTACTCAAAAAATTGTTCAAGACAAAACGCGCCCTCCTTTGACAGCTTAAAACAATACTGCTGCATGCCACATGTTCTACGTCAATATCAACCGGCGAAAAGTCTTAGCTCTCGCAAGTGCTGTCTGTTTTGTTACAAATTTGCTTGTTTATGATTTCGACCCGAGTATCTATGTAAACCAAAACCAGGAGCAAATCCACAACTAGATGTCAGCATTTTTACCGGCGAAAGAAGGGCGGCCTGAAGCGGCCGTGATGATCTACATCTAGCTACAAAAGTGGCAGCATGGCTCGCGCTGATGTTCAATTCTTCGTTGTTTCAACCTGGAACTAATCCTTAGCGATTATCCTAAGAAGGCAAACGGACAACGGCAACCGGCATTTTGAAAGATAAGACATATTGCCTCAGACCTAGAGATGATGTAAGGTCATGACGTCACAAAATGCTTTTTCACAAGTACAAAAAGGCAACCGCTTTCGACTTGCAAATTATTTTTTCTTGAGCACACGCTGTCATAAATATCGAAACCTACCCTCAAGTGCGAGTGAAATCATGATTAGACGAGAATGCCAGTCACCACCTACCCGGGGAAACCAAGAACATCGAAGCGGAGCGCTGTCATTGGATTCGCTTCTGTCATAGGTGGCGCCTTGCAATTATAATGTAGAAATTTAGCGATAGACAGTCGCATAAGCACGATACAATGTAGATCACCTTCATGCTGGTGTTGCTAGACCGAAGATGCAAACTTTTGTGACAAGATCACCGGCTACGCGCAGGTGGGTGAAGGAAAGTGCAAGCGCACCGCGACTTTGCCGCCGGAGATTGCTCGTACACATGAACGCCCCCAAGAAATAATCTATAGATAGCTACAAAATAATAATCCAATGATTCCCGCTCAAACATCGCTAGACTCAATACATTTCAAATCTCTTAAAGTCCAATTGCTTACCCTTGGACACTCCTAGAACACTCCTTGAACCCAGTAAAGTTTTTTAACCCCAGTTGGTTACAGGAACTCGGCATGTTGCCCCCTTGCGATCATCGTTAACTCTCATGGCGTTTGTAGTAAATCATGAAGGAAAGCAGCAGAGTTACCAATGCACAAGAAAGTGGAAACTATTCAACGAGAAAAGTAATGATGGGCTCTTACTTTAAAATCTTTCAGAGATGGTCAGGCTCACTGACACATTGTGGTG
>JZLH01S0170875.1:3083-15730 GCA_001188425.1 Eucidaris tribuloides | reverse complement strand
GGCACTCCTTGATGACGCGAGGGCGGTTCCTCTCCTCCAGAGTTGCTGCCAGTTGTGATGGTGCAGTGGGCCCGACATTTTGGCTGCCCGCTTCCGACGTCAGTTCGTCCTGTTCGTCGCGTATCACCACCAAAGGGTTGACCTACCAGAAAGGAAAGGGGAAAATGACATATTGTTACATTTGATACACTGTCCAAAACTTCCGTCAACCGAGTCATCATTATCTGTGCTGTACTCTTGTATGCATAAGTTGTTTACGTTATAACTTTTTATATTACTTGATAATTAGTCAATCATTTTTATCACTGCAATGCCGTTTGATTTAACAAGCCAATGTCAATAGCATTCTATCCCCCTTTCACTGGAAACTGTCAAAATAGCCTATGTAACAAATCCAATACATTAAAGTAGTTGTACTGCTCACACAACAAAAAATATGAGAAATATGTATCTTTGGCGACACATTAGATGGATAGACTCATATTAAACCAACATAATTATAAAAGGGCCGAGGAGTAACTACATTTTAAATATGTCAGATTGACTCTTTCAACATTTTATAATCAAAATTTATAAAGGTTGGATTCAACTTTTACATCTTTATTGTTGATTCTACCATTTCCACAGTGTTAATCTAACATTTTGATCACTCCGCAGCCATGTTAAATGGTAAGTTAACATCTTAGTTTTAAGAGTGTATAACGTTAGATGTAAGCCTGCGTCATGTAGAATCAGCAGAAACTCTTTGTCTTGTATACCGTTGTCTGGTTGTACGCAAAGTAACTGTAAATTTACGTCAATGTATTTTACTGCGCAGGACAATAACATGATTGCGGATAGTCCTCAACTTGAGGTACAAAAGTATTCTAGAATCAAACTATGCATGAATCTACTGTGAAAATTTTGTAGTCAAAAGTTGACTCATTTTAAAGTAACTTCCATCGCTATGCCTTGTGACAGACAAATTTGTCGTGTAGCTTTCTATAGGTTTTAATTCTCTCAGGCCTCGAGAGAATTAAACTGGTGGTATGTTCATGCTTGATTCTCCTCATGTAAACAAATTCAAGATAAATCCTTCCAGCCAGGAGATCCACTCCAGCTTGCAAATATTTGGTATATCTTTCAAAAGGTTTGGTTGTAATGCATTTTTTTTTAAATTTCTACCAGTCATGTCACTGAGTTTTAAGGATATCAAAGAGTCCCAGTGCGAAATATTTACGGTAATGTTAAATTTATCAAACGAAAGATAAATTAACGTAACAACATATATTCTAGTCACTTAAGTATTATATTGTTTTGGTCATTTACCTTGTTGTTGCGATGTCTGCCGAGAAAGCGCCGTCTGCGCTTGACCCTGCCACGGGTAGATATCCCGGCGTTACGATTTTGGCAAATCCTAGAAATTAGATTTCCCATTGTCGAAATATTCAAACAGTAAATTATTGAGCACTAGTATTATCCACACGTGGAAACGCGATAACGATAGACACAAAAGTGATAGGTAAACATCAAATTGTACACGGTGACCGTGTTGTTAAGCGCGCAGTGCACAACGCGCGCGAATGACGTACTCAATGGGCATATATACGCGCATAATACTATGGCCTACATGTATATAAATGCGCGTATCACATATAGCAAACTTATGAATATGCATATCTAAAACGTACACCGCATTTACTAAAAGTGACTTGAATACTATTTACACGTAAACATTTTCGGGGATACCAATAAATTTTGTAGTGTATTTATTTATGACCAAAATATTCGAGCATGACATAAAATTTATCACAGCATTAATGTATCCATTTCGATAAATGGAATCAACAAAAGAGCACAAGCTTATCAATATTTTCCATGATTAATTACATTCACACCGGCATTCACATCGAAAAAACAAGTATCAAAAACAATAACAATAGTAAAAGCGATTACATCAAAATTATTTTCGTAATAATTGTTTCTCAGAATAAATGGATCAGATAAAAATAGCCTGAATAATTATCATTATTGAAATATATTCGTGACCTGTCACCACGATACCCTGATAAAGTCTCACAACCCAAAGGTAAGGAAAGTGCCAAATATCATGATAATGATATGAAGTACACCTGTATGAAAGTGAAGTGTCTTCAAAAATCAGAAGTTCAATGACCTTGACATGTTGCAAACGTTTTAATATTTATATTTTTCGCAAAGGTGTTTTTTCTGTCTATATTTATGTTTCATAACATGTGCGACTTTATCACGGTATCGTCAGTGGTGGCAGGTCACATTTATATTGCAGTTTGTAAGAACATTTATTTATTGTATTTACAAATAAAGTATGATTGTTTAAGTATAATTCCTTCAAGATAAATAATTTAGAACATTGACTTAACGTATATAGGGTGGTCTGTAAAAACGGAAACGCATACGTTTTTCCCCCGCATGGCAGAAAAATGATACAAAGATGGTTGAATTTGGTTGAGTATCTGTCGCTTAAGAGATGATTTTGTGAAGCAGTGTTAGATCATTAATATCTTCAGGTGAAGCTTATCTTAGAACCGAAGGCGTTTGCATAGCGATAATTTTATTGCTGAATGAGTGAAAATAGATCACTTTGCACAATATTGTTTTTGATGTGGCCAGTGCAATTTAATTATATCTTTTCAAGGAATAATTTTGAGCCCTTTGTGAACGGCGACACAAATGCTTGGTAAAATCACATAAATTGTTTCACCATCAACGAACAATAATTTTACGCCAGTTTTCAAAAAATTGTTCAAGAAGAAATCTGATAGTAAGATTGTTTGAGTAATTTTAGTTCTAGAGATATAATCAGTATTGTTTCGTGTCGTTGGCGTGAAAGTAACAAAGCAACAAATCCCATTTGTGTTAAAAAAACGATATAAACTTCGATGATATGCTTTGGTTGAAAAAATGAGAAATTTATGATCTTAAATTGCTTCCCAAAAACATATCTAGAAGGAAAAGTGCTCAACTAAATTTATCACTCTTGGTGTAATTTTACTTGTAGACTATCAGCTGATCTTTTATCATTGTTTTAGGGTGAAATGTATACGCGTTTTATTTTTTGGACAACCCTGTATACATGAACATTGTTTTCTAGTTACTAAAGGGTGTTAATGGTATCGAAATCTAATATTACAATAGTTATATAGCCATACACGTATTACAATTTTAATAAATATTCATTTGTATTATTTATAAAATGAAATGCGATTATCTTCTTCTGAATCAATCATTCTGATATTTTAAAATCTACAGTATGTACATGATAATTGCGTCTCAGTTAGGAAGTGATAAGTGGACATATCATTATTATACGATATCTACATTACATTTTGAAGAATATTGATTCATTGTATTTATAAATCAAGACTCTTCCGGACAATCTTAATCTGATTGTTGAATAATCCTAGTCATATTGGTTAACATCAACACATAAGTGAAGTATACTATTTTATTCAAACATATTAACACTATTAACAATCCATTAACAAGCCAATGTTATTTTATCATGTGTGCATGGAACAGACTAGAATCATAGGTAAATTTAGTAATCGAATATTTAATCTTATCCGTGCAATAAACATAACAAAACAAAGTCCAAATTTCAATTTCGATTGCTATGCACTGTTTAATGATATATTATAAGCACAGATTATTTTGTTCCGAAACTTGTTTGTCCGCGTGTATGTGTGTGTGTGTGTGTGTGTGTGTGTGTATATGTATGGTTGTATGCGTATGTGTATGTGCGTGTGTGTAGTGCCGTGCGTGTGTTTGGGTATGTATGTGTATGTGCATGTGGATGTGTAAATGTGTGTAGTTTTGTGTGTGTTAGTGATCAGGGACTGCGAGCAAAGGTAAAGCGAAAGGACGGAATCAAAATATGTTTGTCTACAAAAGGACGGCAGGTCAGAGTATAAATAGGTTTGTCCACAGAAGGGCGAGTACTCAGACAGTATAAATACATTTGTCCACAATCAGCGTGTTCATGTTTCGTGAACATAACAAAACAAAGTCCAAATTTCAATTTCGATTGCTATGCACTGTTTAATGATATATTATAAGCACAGATTATTTTGTTCCGAAACTTGTTTGTCCGCGTGTATGTGTGTGTGTGTGTGTATATATATATGTATGGTTGTATGCGTATGTGTATGTGCGTGTGTGTAGTGCCGTGCGTGTGTTTGGGTATGTATGTGTATGTGCATGTGAATGTGTAAATGTGTGTAGTTTTGTGTGTGTTAGTGATGTGTCTGTCCGTGTGTACCATGTATGTGTCAGACATTCAATTAGAAAGGTATGCCAAATTGTTTTGCCGTAATATACAGTAATGGACATAAGTTTAGAATACATTTTTCTACCAAATGCAGTTTTCAATCGTTATCAGGAGAAGGGTTTCTTGTCCTGAAGTAGAGACAGGGGCGGCGCCACAGGGGGGTCAGGGGGTGGCGGCCACCCCTATTTTATTATTAACTGACAGGAATTTTACTGTTTTTTTTTAAATATCGCCCTTCTATTATTGTTGATTTTGCTAGTAAAAAGAACGGATTTCGCCCCTCCTAAAATTTTACCCTGGCGCCGCCCCTGAGTGAAGCTCATTTAAACGTAGTAATGATATGTTCTGCATTGGTAATTCATCATTATTTGCAAGAAATCTGCACTTTAAAATATGGCTACGCAAAGAAATAAACATATTCCAAACTTTTGTCCAAGACTGTATTTCCTATATGTCATAATCATTCAATTACATGTCGCAATCACACTGAATCTGGAGTTTGTTCCAACGTTCTTTTTACAGGTGAATGACCCGCAAGTGATAACAATCACAGTGCTGCACTCGTTTTGTATGTGGAAATTCAAAGTTTACTGACGGAAACGTGCCCAAATTTAGTCTGTTCTGCAGACCGACTGAGAATATTATGCGTATGCACTATAATAGTGACGTCGACATGTTGTGTAATCATGCAGAGCAGAGCTTTTGAAACCAGATGGACTTAATTTGTTAGCATTACAACAACTTACAAAGTTAGTAAATAATAAGGCAGTATTTTGTTCGCGTTTGTTTGGTTGACCTGTTGAATTCTGTTCCGTCATGTAGACTAAATTTAAAAGCAAACCAAACGATCGCATTGTGTAGTTGTTGTTTTGTGCTGTTGAACTCTTATCGCCAATGTATGACGTACTACACAGTATAGTCTGTGATGCATACCGACTTCATTATTAGGGATCGTTAGTAGTAGGTCAGCCAATGCCAAAAATACGCCAACAGAAGTAAACAACGTATTTACCTCGAAAGTTAAGGTAAATCTTAACTTTCAAAGAGCAACAATACACGGGTACCAATGAAATTGATATAATTGACGTACCGGTGCGGGTCTGTGGAAAGACTAACTCAGGGACTAAGAGCAAAGGTAAAGCAAAAGGACGGAATCAAAATATGTTTGTCTACAAAAGGACGGCAGATCAGAGTATAAATAGGTTTGTCCACAGAAGGGCGAGTACTCAGACAGTATAAATACATTTGTCCACAATCACACAATCAGCGTGTTCATGTTTCGTGGACTACTCCATAACTTTACAGTTACAAGTCAACTAACTTATGCTCTGTGATTCTTCGTTGCGTACACTGAATCACATTACAGCGGATAATTGAGTGGTAAAGTATGCTATTGCTGGTGTCAGACCTTGCATCTATAATGATAAAAATTTCTGCAAATGCAATTCAGTATTTATTACTAGAATATACAACATAATCAACGAATATTTATACGATCTTCTTTTCTTTCCAGGTAGATCGTCGAACTTTTGTTTCAATCATGATCGATATACTTGGCATAACCGATTCCAGCATCGGACAGGGCAATGGTCTGGCGGTCAGCGCCACCCTGGGGGCCATCATGATCTCCCTCGCCCTGTGGACGATGGTCAGACCAAGTCGATTTCCACCAGGACCACGAGGGCTCCCCATCGTCGGTACCATATTCGGTAAGTGATTTTTACCTGACATGGACAATGTTTTACACAATAAACATGATAAACGAGACAAACTATATCCCTTTGAAGGTACAGAATGTATTTTGCAGCCCTGAAATGACATCACTCTTGAGGCTACATTTGAAGGGTATTTTTTGTGAAATTTGAAGATCACTAATTATATAGAATTAGAATAAAATACGCAAAGTAACTGTCATTTTGTCTGTGTTTTGTGCTAACTGCAGTTGAGTCAAGCCTTTACATCGTTTCAGTACTCATGTATTAGTTTAGAAATGCTATTCTGAATTTAACAAAGTAAGTCAATGACATCAAAAAGTCCAGCACTATACTGTGCCTGTTCATTCCAACATAAATTCCAACAACGATTCTTATTGACTCTGTTGGTTCTCTTTGCATGAATGCACATCTGCTAGCTAGTTATCTTCGCAAATATGCGCAAACGTGTACAAGTCAATGGCAACGGACCTATCTGGTTAACAGGATTAGCAATGAGAAAAAACATCATAGTTTCACAGAAACGGGCCATGATTATGATGAATCAATTCAAGGCACTTTTATCTACATTGAGTAGGAGGTTCTTCTTCTCAGTGACACATTTATTAAAACTTCTCTTAATTATCATAGCATCTTCAAATTCTCTCATATTAGTCAGTAGTGCAGTTCACGGTAAATGACATGATTGGGGCCTCTATAATTAGGGGTAGTCCTCAATTTGGGGTAAAAACTATTCTGGAATCAAGTAAACTATGCAGGGATTCTACTGTGAAAATGTCGTAGTCAAAAGTTGACTCATTTCAAAGTAATGTCCATCAGTATGCCTGGTAACAGACAAATTTGAAGTGTTGCCTTCTATGGAGATTAAATCTATCGTGCCCTGATAAAATTAAACTGCTGGCCTGTTCATGCTTGATTCTCTTTAAGTAAACAAACTCAAGATAAACCCTTCCAGCCAGGAGATCCACTTCAGCTGGTGTACATTTGGTTTATCTTTCAACCAGTTTGGTTCTAAAGGCATGTTTTATTTCTCCCAATCATGTCACTGAACTGAAACTGTAATCCTCACTATAAACAGCAAACATTTTGGTGTTAAAATTAAAATCCATGGTGTTAATGTGAGACAACATCCACACCGGTGTTGAATTTTCGGTGTTATTTTTACCACCTTATGATGTATTTTAACAGTTTGGGGATTTTTTCACACTTGTTAGTGGTAAATCCTGGGTGTTATAACACCTGAGGGTGAGGTCCTCAGGATTCGAAAGTCCATCACTTCCCTTCAAGACAATTACCAAACGGTAGTTATGCACTTACAAATGGTGTGCTGAAAGTTTAAGGTCCATATCTCATGAACATGCTTTTTATAAGAAAAACTAATAATGGTGCATGTGCTACCAGAATATTTGTTACTCAATATGTAAAACATGCTTACAGCACAACATTTATGACGTACCTAAATTTTCGGTCCGTACCACAGACCTTCTTCTTTCCGCTAGTTTAATTTGTGTTCTGTTTGCAGAACACGTTTATGTGTACGTTCGCATGACCAGCTGAGCGCTGGGGGTCAGGTGCTGACTACGTACGCCGATATGGTCAAGCAGCTGAACTCTGCGTGACCTTCGGATATGGGCCGATCGGACAAATTTGGAAGTAACGGATTGGCCCGTGCACGGGCCGTCGCTTTGCAAATTTTGAAGTTTAACCTTCAGATTTTTACCAGAACTAGGTATTCTACCCAAAGGTTCTATGAGAGGTGTTTATTTATACTAATCTTCACATTGTGAATGATTTCTGATTTCATTCATTTTGCCGTTTTTGACCTGCAAATCCTGAACCCAATCTTTAACACTGAGATGTTTACTTTAACACCGACGTGCTTCCTGTTCATGATATCATCTGACAGGGTTGGATGACAGTCCGGAGATTGTGTTCAGTCAGTGGGCCAAGAAGTACGGCGACATCGTCGGTTTCAAGGTTGGCGAACGTTGGATGGTGGTGCTCAGCGGCCAAGAAGTGGTTAAGGAAGCGATCATCAAACAGGGCACAGACTTTGCTGGGCGTCCAGACTTCTACTCATGTAAGCTGGTGACCTTGGACCTATTTCATAAAGCTGTTCGTAAAGTTACGCACGACATTACGAACGACTCGCATATGAAGTGCCAAGTAAAATGCCAATTTTGTTCATGTCCTTTCAAGTATGATTAATGTCAATTAGAATTTGCCAAAAGATAACGTTTGCATCGTAATGCTTGTTTAATGGTTGTGAGGAGTAAGAATGTTAATCTATATTAATTTTGAAGAGCTTAGTTCCAAAAGGCACTAAATCCACTTTAGTGACTTCGGAGAAAAATGCAATTCTTTCCCTGAGTTTGTACACGCGTCTATGGAAAAATAAAAGTATAACCCCAGATATTTCGCATTTCCTCGTGGAATTTGACTTCCAATTTTGGACTGTAACAAGATAAGTAGGTATCAAAATGTGCTGATGTTAATAACTCATTTTTGGTGATGAATGGATTTAGCGCCTTTTGGAACTAAGCTCTTCATTTGTCTCTTTGTACATTAGCAGATGCGATTTCAATAGCTTGAGAATCACATTTTGGCCTACCATATTTTAAGTCATTCGTCTGAAGTCATGCGCATCTTTATCTTTAAATTGGAATGAAACGCAGACATCTATCTTTATTCAGACAAAAGAGAATAATAAGAGAAGAAACTAGTGAAAGTTTGAGCAAATTTGACTGAACCGTTCAAGAACTATGGATCTTCCAAGTTTATTTAATCCTTATCATCGAATAATTTAAATTGGCAACGATACCACCATTTGATGAAAATATGGAGAACTCCCTGATGGGTTTGTATACAGATTTTCGCAGATTTACATTTGTTTGGAAAAAAAAGCGTAAAAAGTTTATTTTTTTCACGGACGGGCGATGAACGCGCGTACATTGAAAATGGTATCAAAATCGCAAAAATCAGGCTTTGAGTTTTAAATGCTTGTTTAGGGTATTCTAAGATCGAAGGATAATTACTTGTTTAGGGTCCGGGGGGGGGGGGAACATGCCTCTCGCGGTATGGATGTTGGTGGCGCATGGATTGTGAAAACAGGATAATTGATTATTCTTTTTTTTCAGTGGGAATTTTCTCCGAAGGATTCAAGGATATAGCGTTCGGGCCGTTCTCAGACACATGGAAGCTGCATCGCAAGCTGTCGCACTCTGCTCTCAGGTATTGCATGGAATCGCATTAATTATTTCATATTCCATTTACATTCAAATTAAATTCACAAAATTTCATACTTTGCATGTGATACTGTATTCGGAGAGTGTAACTGAAAGGGTTAGGCCATAGTGAAGTATACGGTGGTATAATCTTTGGCAAACCAACACATCCCTCCACCCCTCCTTAAAGGCAAGATTCACCCTGACGTCAAGTTGGTTTTAATCAAAGTAGAAAAATGAGAGAAACATAGTGATGAAACTTCGGCGAAAATCCATCAAAGAATAACAGAGTTATGAAGTTTCAAAGTTTTAGTTTTGTGACGTCACATGCGAGCAGCTCCCCATATGTGATGTAATACAAAAATCAGAAATTGTAATTTTTTCAATGGTTCATGATAATTGAATGTTCTTTTTTTCAAGCCGCGTTTACACTATGTTTCCGGCGGCCACGGCAATCACGTTTCAGGCCACCGTGGACAAAACGGGATGGACGTGAGACCACGCGGAAAGGCCCGCTACGGATCACCTCCAAGTGCTGTTACGGCCTATAACGTACTGTCGAATTTTATTGCGTTCCCCTCGTTTTCCTACGGCCTACTAGGTTTCTTATCCTCACCGTAACTACCGTGGCAAATTTTTGACGGTTAAAAAATCTGGCCCGGCATCCACGGCAACACGGACTTTCACGTTTGCCCAGCCCGTCCTCCCGCGTGCATGTCACGTCCATCCCGTTTTGTCCACGGTGGCCTGAAACGTGGTTGCCGTGGCCGCCGGGAACATAGTGTAAACGTGGCTTTAGAAGCTTGTGCGAAATAATGTGTCTGATAATATATTGAAAGCACAGGTAAAATCATTTTCATATTTGTGAGAAAATGGCTCTCAATGGAATTTATATCACATGACATATGGGGAGCTGCTCGCATGTGACGTCATAAATTGAAAACTTTGAAACTTCTTAACTCTGTTATTCTTTGGTGGATTTTTCGCCAAAGCTTTCATTTATATGTTTCTCTCATTTGTCTGCTTGTATTAAAATAAACTTGACATCAGGGTGAACCTTGCCTTTAAATGCAGGGAATCTCATTTGTGCCCTATCGCTGCACATGTAAAGAAAATAACTCGTTACCTTAGGCTATTAGTGAAGACATGGCTGTGAAATCTAGAAATTACCTAGAATTAATAAATGTGCAAATAACCCTAATGCTAAGGCTATTTAGTGCATGTTCTATGCTAGGAATTGTTGTCACGAGAAATGCTAATTCAATTTATAGTCTAACCATGTAGGATCCATGGTCTAACGGTCACTTTAATTCCAGTAAAACTGAGTAAAACTGAGTTTCTAGCTCCTATACTTTGCCTAAGGTGGCCTATTTACAGAATGCCAGACAATGTTAATTTTTAGGCGTGCAAAGGAGACGCCCTGACTTTAAAGGCAAAGTTCAGCCTGACGTCAAGTTTGTTTTGATAAAAGCAGAACAAACATGAGAGAAACATATCAAAGGTTAGTGACATGATTGAAAATGCCTCAAGAACCAAATGAGTTGAAACATATACCAACCACACACTAGCAAGAGTGGATCTCCCACCTGGGAGGATTTGTCTGTAATTTGTTTACTTAAGGAGAACAAGCAAAACATAGGATATCTAATTTATCGGGACGTATAAAACTGTAAGCCCATAGAGAGCCACACACGCAATTTCCGTGGCTACGAAGTGATTTGACATTGTTTAATTTTAGAAGTGATCAACGTTTGCTACAAGATTTTCACAGGAGAACCTCATAGTTTACTTGATTCAGAGAGTTTCAGCCCATTGAGGACTACGCCATTCATGTCATTTAACCTTCATGAAAATTGGCGAAAATCCACCATAAGAATATGAAGTTTAAGTCAAAGTTAAATTTTGACGTCACATGGAGCACTCCCATAGTGACGATGTAATAAAATTAATAAATTACCCTTTTTAATGGTTAAATGATAATGAAGGATTTTCGATAGATAGCCTGAAGAATAATTTTTTTGATAATTTATATTAACGTTATCGGTTTAAATTAATTCTAAATCTTATGAGAAAACGGCACGGTTGTGGAATTTATATCATATTATATATGAAGCTGCTCTATGTGCGCCAATCATATGAAACAGTGTATTTTCTAATGGAAATTTCATCAAAACCTTCATTAGCAGTTTCTCTCTGTTTCTGTCTTTAATAAAACGACTTGACCTCGAGGGTGTCGCCTTTAAGCAGGCATGTTGTTCGATGTTGTATAAATTTTAGCAACAATAAAATTAGGTAGTTAATTTTACTTATGTAATGGTATACATAGATTATTTTTCTTTTTTTGCTTTTTTAGGCATTCAATCTATTCGTGTTTGTATTCAAATTAATACAATATGAGAAAATATAAAATTTTTTTTTTAACCAAAAGTTCAACTTGAAATTTTGATAAGCTATTTGGACCTAAATTCTAAATAGTAGATGTGATCTTAACACATTGTCCCGGGCAACAATTTATAGTTCATTAAAAAATCAGAAATTGTATAACATGTATGGATTGGACTAAACTTAGATGATTATGCAAAAAAAAAAAAACCTCTCTTTGTAAATCTTTCTTTCATAATACAAGGAACACGTTGAATGGGTATTTTCTACGTTTAAGGGATCATGGAAGTACTAAATACACGTCCACCATGATACCTCGGTGAAGGGTCACATTTGTTCTTCTTATACATTTATGACACTATTCATTTTTTGCTCTTTCAGGCACTTTGCTACCGGAAAACCCCTCCAGAACCTCATTTCCGATATTTTACCAAAGGTCGAAAAAGAATTGAAGACAGTTGATGGCAAGCCTACGAACCCAAAGACTTTTCTTGGATCACTGATGTTCAATGTCCTGTCTAAGCTCTGCTTTGGCAAAAGGTAAGCAGAGGAACGAGTGCATGTCTTGATGCCCTTAGGTCATTTTTTAAGATTAAATTCAATGAATAATTTTCAGCGCCCTCTTAGACCCAAAAAGCATGAGAGATGAAATCACTTTACTCGAGGTAAATCGTAGTAGGACCGGTGTGATGGCCTAGTGGTTAGAGCGTCCGCCTCACATCCGGAAGGTCGCGGGTTCGAGCCCCGGCCAGGTCATACTAAAGTCTTTAAAAAAATGGTACCTTCTGCTTTCTAGCCAGGTGCTCTTTATTCTAGAATGGAGATGGAGATGGAGAAGGGTAATGATAACATTTATGTTATGCAGGGCCCGCTGGAAGAACAGTCTATTTGAGTGAAGTGGCTACCTTGGGAAAATAAAAATTATCTATAATTATTATTATTATTATTATTATTATTATTATTTTTATTATTATTATTATTATTATTATTATTATTATTATTATTATTATTATTATTACTATTACTATTATTATCATTATC
>JZLH01S0170864.1:40808-63311 GCA_001188425.1 Eucidaris tribuloides | reverse complement strand
GCTGGAAAAGGGGTGTTTGGGGTGTTAACACCCCTTGGCAAAGGGGGTGTTTGAACACCCCAAACACCCTCCCCCCGCGTACGCGTGTGGTTTCAATAATAAACCGCCTTCAGAATTGAGAGAGAATAAGAAATTATAACTTGAAGAGGTCCTTTCAAACATATGGGGCGTATCCTCCTTACCACTATCTTATGAAGATAAAAGGCGCTTTCACCGATGGTGGCCGTCACAAGTTGTGCATGCAGAGAACATTCCACCTAATTAATTGGACTTTGCCTGCCAAAAAAGGGACTCGTTGAACCAGGGTCGGGTAACATACGCAGTGAACGGAAACGAATAGTTTTAAAAATGTTGTTCTACGTGGGGCATCCGTTAATATTATCCTAAAATGATGTAAATATACATTTAATACCTGTTTGACCTTTTAGTTAACGCAAAATCATTGCAATATGTTTTATGTCATTAACAGAATTTTTTATAGGACAGGGTACAATGAAATGAAGACAATGTCTTTGTCACGTTTTCGCTTTCATTTCTGTTAGTTCATTCAGATGTTGCAAAGTACGGCAGAAGATCTGAAACAAAACTGGGCTAGAAGAATCTCCTTTTCTATGGGGATACTTTGTCCGATGTGTTACCATCACAACAGCGTTGTTTTGCTTCCACTGAGTGAAGTCCTGCGGAAGTCTCGAGTTTACTGCAACAAGTGTACACAGCGTATTAATGTCGAAGAGATCCACGCCTCAATGGGTATGTTTAGAAATATTTCCTATTTTTCTTGGAATAACGTCCTCGCTATAATTTTACTATTTTAACAGGGAGACCAATTCTGGTTGAAAACATCAATATCTGTCTATTAATAACAACATCGGAGTTATTTTGTCCCAGTTTATAAAATTAGTCTTGCTTCTCTTGTTGTTTAACCCAAAACGTCAATTTAACTCTTAGAGTACTTCCAATTGCGTAGCCATGGAGTTTGCCAATCATATTTCGAGGGCGTAACTGAAAATGTCAAAATGTGTTCAAAATTTTGTCGATGGTAAAAAAAGGTCAAAACCTCAAAGACTTGGTGCCGGATGTAGTGTACAATCCACTTCATAAATTCCATTGATTACAGCGATTCTCTTTGCTACACTTCAGGAAGTAGGACTAATATATTTTCGAGAAGTCTTCTTTATTATTATTATTATTATTATTATTATTATTATTATTATTATTATTATTATTATTATTATTATTATTATTTGATTTTTCTTTTATGTTAAAGGACTGTGAAGGAAGGCTCTGGGAGGGTGTACAGGTTAAATGTGGAGAGGATGTTATTTATCACACATTTTGCTAATTTTACACAAAGGATCGCAAACAGTTCATACATTAACTAAGGTTTTTTCTATTACTTTATTGATACTTATCTTATTAGCTTGGGTTCTCTTTGAGAAACTTTGAGAAAGCAGATATTTAAATAAATCATGGCGTGTGTTTTGGTAAAATACTGAATTTGATCGTTCACGTCACATTTTAACAACTTACGCTGATTTCAGTACTTAACTCTGTCCCTCTATTGTTGAAACAGTGCGGTTTAAATGTCCTAAGAACGTAAAAAAGTAATGATAATCTGAACGTTCTCAGGGCATTTAAAATATATAACTCATAAAAAAATACGTTACACACAATGGGAATGAACAACGAATGTCAATAACTACTTACTTCCCAAAATTTCTTTTATTGGCGTAAAGAACAAACCGTGTGATGTTGCAACTGACAAAAGTACAATTATGACTTCAAAAAATTACGTCACGATTTCATCCACAGATGGACCTATCGGTACGGTGGATGGTCCCGCAGTGCAACGCGTGGGAGGGTGAGTTCACTTCAAAGCACATTTCATTCCCCTTTTAGATATACACAATTATATTTAATCAATGAAGGCTTTCATAATAAAGAACGTGATATACCAAAATTGTATCACGAACATAAATATACTTTTAATGTATCATTTGTTTATTATGTATTTATCATTTATTTGTTTGTATATTTCTTTGTTAATTCGTGTATTTATTTGTTGTCTTCATTTTTCATTTATTTAATCATTTTGTTCATTGTTTATTTATTTATTTATTTATTTATTTATTTATTTATTTATTTATTTATTTATTGTATATTTTTGCATGTCTATTTTAATATTTTGTCGGACGTGTTATCAAAATTAGGAACGTATTTCGTGGAATATCTCCTTTCTTACTCACAGTTTGACAGATAAGGAGGTATTACAGGTTGTAAGTCAAATCCCGAGAAATAAGTTGGAGGACCTTGGTGTAGAGCTTGGTATCGACCTGACGGTAATACGCAACATAGTGAGCTCCGAGCGAGATGCACGATTTGCTATTATGGAAGTTCTGATGATGTGGAAGAATAGTTGCACCGAATCCCAACGGGATACGCTGATTGCTGCGATGATAAGGGTTGGCCTGTCCAGAGTTGCAGAAGAACTGAGGATTCCAGGAACAACACCGAATAGCCCAAGTGAGGATGGAGGCCAGCAACAGCATCAGCCACAGAGTAATTTTAGCTGTCACATAATGTAGACATTGATGGCATGCTTAGGTAAGCAACCACGTGGTCGCAAATTCGTAACGCTCCACGGTAATGACATATGTAATAAACATATGTCACACTCACAATGCATAATCTTAGGTTTATAGGTTCTGTCATATATTCAAGGAAATGGAAAGCTAAACCGCAGTTTATTTGAATGGGTTCTGGTTTCGTGCAGCATTTGTAACTATAGCACCTAAGACGGCATGCTCTTTTCGCCTAAATGTTGAACATGATGTTTACGGAATTTACAGAGTGTATACACAACTGTGGCTACATTAAAGGAATTGTATAACAATGTTTTCAGTTTAAAAAATCTGAGCTGCATGATTCCCCATGCTACCAGTGTCTCTGACATGGTCTAAAAATGAAGCCCTGAAAAAAATTGCTGTTTAAAACGATCAGTAAGTGCTTTAAAAATGTGAAAATCATTGAGAGACCATTCCAGCTTTCCCCCATAGACTGCTGTGTTGCAGAATTTCCTATCGCCTGATAGGAAATTAATGTGCCAATTTGTACCTGCACATATTGTACTAGTGACAGCATAACTGTCCAAACTTTTGTGTTCTAGGGTGTTTATTTGTCCATTCAAACACTACCAGATATGTCAGATAGCAAAGTTCAACAATTTTCTAAATGGGTCTTCCACAGTGTTATATAGTGTCTTTAAATGAGCAGTATTATCTGATGTGAAAGATATTGCAGCTACTTTTTTTTTTGGGGGGGGGGAGGCTGTATTGCGGTCATACGAGGTACGATTTCAGTAATGGGTTTGTGCATAATGGAAACTTTAAATGCAAAACACGACATCCAGTTGGTTTCATTGCAGTCATACGAGTTACGATGTGTCTTATGGACTTTCTTTGAATGTATTCCGGAGAGTAATTGTTGGTTACACTTTCAAAATCTAGATCCGTAAGAATTTACTAAAATTTCAGGTTTTGTATAGTTTTGCTACAAACGACATACATCCGCAAATCGTTATGGGGCAAAAACCCCCGGAAACATTGATTAAATAATGAATAAAATCATGTTTGCAACTAAGTATCAAAACTTCCTAATATTAGATGAATAAAATTTTTGGGGGGGGGGTTTCTAGATTTACGAGACAATTTTACATAGGAAGAGTTTTTGAAAACTCCTTCATTAGATTTTCTAATTGAAGTTGCGAGTTTTGACCAAAATTATACAAAGAATCATATTAAGTTCCCACCTTACAATATAACCCATATTCTCAAGATGGAGTGACATTGGTTAATTACTCCCTTTTGCCAGGATTAAAATACTTTAATATAAATCGGTTTATCAAGGTTTTCCTTCAAAGTTTCCGATTAAATTCTTGTTTTCACCCCATATGACAAAATGGTCATTTTAATTCAATTTTCAATTTAATTCAATTTCAATTTATTCATATTTCTGTTGAACAACATACAAAATCAAAACAGTAATACATCAGAACATAGTCACACTTTGACACAAACAAAAGTGGTATATAGTGATGCAAAATATTACATAATGGTCATTATATCCCTCATTGTAAGTTTCTTGAATTCTTGTTGGTCAAAAGTATGTCACATGATGAAAAATAAACACACTATTCTGTGAGTCTGGGAGACAATCGTTCTGAAAGTACTATAGTAGTCGGAGAGTACAATAGTAAAGTACTATTGTACTCTCGACAGCGGGATCGCGATTTGAGCTTTATTAATTCAAAAGCCAAATGAATCGTGTGTAAAAACACATGTACCGAACGTTATTTTTTCCGTGCGTGTGAAAGACATTATAGCCTGCACGCCCGTACGGAAGTTTGGCAAAGTTTAAGATTAACACTGGGTTAAATTCGTCAAATTTGAGTTAGGATTATAGTTAAAATAAGAATGAGGATTAAATTAGTGTTTTATAGGTTTATGAAATTGATACTCGACTAACTAGAGTATACGTTAATGGAATTGCATCCCTATCCGTACTGCAAGTAAAAATATCGCGCACCTGTATGCCGTGCGACACACACTTACTCGTAGAAGTTACCGTAAATACATTTCATTTTTCTTTTTTTTCTTTGTGTAATTTCCCTGTTATTCGATTACGGATTTAAAACAAATATATCCTATGCTGAGAGTCTCTGTTTGAAACTATGACGCTCTCGGTTACGTTGACTGTTAACTATTTTCCCTTGGGGCTGCGTCCCTCGAGAAAAAAGTACAGTCCACGTAACCTCGGGCTCGTCATAGTTTGAACCAGAGACTCTCGTATCAGTATATATTTGTATAATAGCAAATAAGACAAGGGATATATGTAGAGAAATATGAATGGGGCCTATTTAAAGCAAGCTTGTAAGTTGTATAGGCCCCTACATATTTGGATTAAAAGAATAATTCGGAGTACGGATAAACAAATTGACCGAATAAGTATAAGCAAAATAGATCATAAACAAAACAAGAAACAAAACGAAAAAAATAACAAAAGAAAACCAAAAGGCATTGATCCAGTAATTCAAGAGAAAATAATGTGCATGCGAGCGAGGAGTAGACAAATAAAACCAAACAACAATCAGGAAAAGTCAGGATGAACCACAATAGTGCTCAAATTTCACAGCCGCATGACCTGCAATTTGCCTGTTGACTCAGTATTATTCATACGAAGACACTATCCATAAGAATAAGTGCAAATCACATTCCGGCAAGGGCACAAAACCATGTCACGTGGCCGAGCACCCGCCGAGCCCACGGAAATTCACCAGTAAGTCTAAAAAGTATAACAACATTAATTCAGTTATTTTCCGAGAGCTTGGCAGCTTGATCGGACCACGGTGCCTGGGTAGCGTCCCCGTCGGTGCGTGAGAATCCCGGAGGTGAACGAAAAAAATAAAAGCTACAATTATTGTGTGGAGTATGTACATAACAAATATTTCTTTAAATTGAACTTAAAAGAAGATATTTTTATGCAGCGAGTAAGTTGGTGGGGAAAATTATTCCAAAACATCGGCCCTATAAACATGATTGTTTTCATTGCAAAAATTGTTCGAGTACGTGGAAGGTGAAAAGCGTCGTGCTGACGAGTTGGATAATTATGTATAGCATCGTTTCGTGTAAACATCTGCGAGAAAACATCTGGAAGTTCCCCATTCAAAAATTTGAACATAAATAAACCGACATTATTGTAAAATAAATCTATTATTTTCAAGATTTTATTTCTTGCAAAAAGGTTATTCGTGTGGGACAAGTAACCAGCGTTGTTTACAATTCTAATAGCTCGTTTTTTATAAGAAATAAGGAGTCCAGTAAAAATTTTGAAGCCTTGCCCCATGCAAGAATCCCATAGTTAAGATATGGCGAGATTAAAGTTGAGAATATGGTTTGTAAAATTCGGCTAGGAAAAAAGTGTTTGAGTTTATTAAGAATTCCAGTGTTTCTGGACAAACTTTTACTGAGATAGTTAATATGGGTTTTCCAAGATAAGTCATTATCGATATGTAAGCCTAAAAATTTAGTACTATCAACCTGTTGAAGATTAGTGTCATTAATTTTAAGAGGAGCGGGAAGGACATTCAGTGAATTACTAAGGATCATGTAGTTGGTTTTTTCGATATTGAGAGATAATTTATTTGCGTGGATCCAAGTTTGGACTAATTTTAGTTCACTGTTCATTGTATCAGCAAGTAAATTAAGGTTGCTATGTGAATAAAATAAATATGTGTCATCGGCACAACAAATAAAAGAAAGCTGGGAAGATTTTTGAATGTCGTTAATATACAAATATATACTGATACGAGAGTCTTTGGTTGAAACTATGACGAACCCGAGGTTACGTGGACTGTATTATTTTCTCGAGGGGCGCAGCCCCGAGGGAAAATAGTTAACAGTCAACGTAACCGAGGGCGTCATAGTTTCAAACAGAGACTCTCAGCATAGGATATATTTGTTTTATATCCGTCATCGAATAACATGGATAGGGATGCAATTCCATTAACGTATACTCTAGTTAGTCGAGTATCAATTTCATAAACCTATAAAACACTAATTTAATCCTCATTCTTATTTTAACTATAATCCTAACTCAAATTTGAAGAACTTAACCCAGTGTTAATCTTAAACTTTGCCAAACTTCCGTACGGGCGTGCACGCTATAATGTCTTTCACACGCACGGAAAAAAATAGCGTTCGGTACATGTGTTTTTACACACGATTCATTTGGCTTTTGAATTAAGCTCAAATCGCGATCCCGCTGTTGAGAGTACAATAGCACTTTACTATTGTACTCTCCCGCTGTCGAGAGTACAATAGTACTTTTATATTGTACTCTCCGAGAGTACAATAGTACTTTACTATTGTACTCTCCGACTACTATAGTACACTCAGAACGATTGTCTCCCAGACCCACAGAATAGTGTGCCAGTTTATTTTTCATCATGTGACATACTTTTGACCAACCAGAATTCAAGAAACTTACAATGAGGGATACAATATATAATATTTATATTATAAATAATAGTGGGCCCAACAGGGAACCTTAGGGGACACCACAAGAAATCAATTTTAGTTGTGAGTCATGACTATTGATACTAGCTTATTGCTTCCTATTCTTTAGACAATCCCTCAACCATTCAAGAGCTCTCCCACGGATTCCATAGTGACTTAATTTGTAAAGTAATATTTCATGGTCTATCGTGTCGAATGCCTTCGAAAAATCTAGGAAAAATGCCAATTGTATGAGAAGCATCATTTATCATCATGAGCTACCTTGTCAATAAAACTAAGTAAAGCATGGGTAGTACTATGTTTTTCGTTAAAACCAAACTGGGAATTAGTGAAAACCTGACAATTTAAAAGGTACCTAAGAGTGCGTTTACATACAAGTGTTTCAAGAATTTTTGAAAATGATGTTAGGAGGGAGAGACGGTAATTATTTACAAAATCTTTTTGACCTTTTTTAAAGATGGGGACAATGCTTGCAATTTTCATCTTATCTGGAACTTTCCCACTTGATAAAGATTGATTAAAGATATATGTAAAAGGAGGATTAATTTCTGGAATTATGCTTTTCAAGAGAAAATTTGTGATTCCATCGTGACCAGGACTTTTTTATTTTTCAAATTGGTGACAATCGTTTTGACCTCATTTTCAACAGTTTTGACCTCATCTTCAACAATGGGTACAAAAAAGAAAGATTGGGTGTTACGTTTTCCTAAAAATAAGTGAAACTCTCTACCAGCAACAGGGAATTTTCGGCAAGATTAGGCCCAATATTGACCAAAAAATCATTGAATGCTTCAGCTATTTCAGAAGGGTTATCTGTATGAATACCGCCGTTTTTTATATTGTGAGGTTGACTGTTTACAGTGTTAGATTTCAGCGCTTGATTAATCACCTTCCACGTACTCTTGACATCAAATTTGCAATTATCAATTTGCTTAGCAAAGTGATAAACAGCAAATATGTTACAAATTATGTTAAAGGTAATACTTTTTAGCAGTTCTGCGTTTATTTTTACACTATGATAGGTCTGTGGAAATATCATTTTAGGTTTTAATTTGTTACCAAACTTTGTAATTTAAAGCCACAAACTGGCAAAAAAAAAGCCACAAGGTTCACTTCTAGATATCACATAAAGAAAAGTCTGCCAAATCATACTACTACTTTAAGACCCAACCTTCCCAAAGTACTAGCTACTATTCCGCAAAGTTGCGTTCAGTAGAAATGGTCGAAGAGGTCGATATTTTGGGATCACCTAAACCGTGCGCTGATTGGATAATGGAATTATTGGGTGGGGGTGCAAGGAAAGCATTGTCACGTATGTGTTTGGTGTTTGCGGTAAACATGAACTATGGATTAAGATAATCAGATCTTGTAAACTGTTTTTAGTGTGTTTAAATAGTTTCAATTCCAAAAAAATGGGGTTTGTTCGGTTTTATTAGGGAGCTTTCGTTTTGACAACGGACGGACTCAAGAACGGTAATCCGATACCAAGATCGATCTGCGCATGCGCCACCCCCGCATCGCACTCTCCGTCGCAGAATCGAGAACGGGTTTTAAGGAATTTTTCGTTCTCGACGAATAGAGGACAGTAGCCAATCAGCGCCCGTACAGATGATGTCAGTGCAAATCGCAACACGTGCGGAGGCTGATGACGTCACGCACCACCGCTCGCGTTCTCCGTTTTATTTTGCGAAACTGCGTGTGGAATGACCACGGACGGACGGCTAGGACGGATTGCTCACTGTTCTCGTTAACGTCCGCGGTGGCAAAACAAAAGCTCCCTATTTTGTTTTTTTGGCAACAAATGCTTCGTGTGTAAGGGCGTAGGCTGGTTTGGGCATGGGGAGGTGCTCATCTTGGGGAGGTGGAACTGGGAGGTGCACATCTTAGGGAGGTGGAACTAAAATTGAGAAAATCAGGCGTTGGAAGCAAAAAAAAGGTGGTGCAATTTTTTTTTTTTGCTATTAGGGTGGAACTCATATGGCTCTGCGGGGGGGGTGCACGTGCACCCAGTCGCACCACCCCCCCCCCCCCCAGCCTACGCCCTTGGTGTGTGCATATTTTGACACACACAATATCAGGTTTGATGCTATTGACGTAATAACTTCGCAAACATAAAACTAAAATCAACTCCCCGTAGGATCTTCTGATTGTGATTGAATTTAGACGTCAGTAGTTTATTATAATTTAACGAATCTGATCAATAAACTGATAACCCTATATGGACGTCAAGGTTTGATCATATCTTTGCGTAGAATATGTGAACAATTACTACTCGAACAACCCTCACAGCCACACCCTATACTGGGAGACTACATTTCTCATGAAATTGAGATATAGTGGTGTATTTTGCGACAAATTATACGTGTAACATAAAGGGTCTACTGTGTTTACCAATAGTCATTCTAGGGGTCAGAAAATTTGTATACATTCAAGATTCTATTTATAGACAGATCGCTTTCTCATCCACGTGGAGTTGCTGTTTTGGGGGTTGAAATTTCTTTTTGCGATGAAAAGAGCTCCACCGTTTCAGGGAAAAGGGTATAAATATGAAAGGCCAAATGCATCTACAGACATTTTAGAACCTGCTATTAAATGTATGGAAAATAGATTTCTACTCAACAGAGACATTTCACATTAAATAATACAATCTGTCTTACCTGTATGCCTATTCGGGCTGTGTCGACACCAATTTTTGTAGTATTGACTTTGGAGTTCATTACATGATAATCATTATACATCTATTGTGAAATATATTGAACCTTACTGAATTCATACCTGACATCTCCAGAGAAGGAATATTGCATTCTAGTGTACTTTCTTGGGTTTTTATGTTTTTTAATGTAGTATATTGCATAAGTGTAACTTAAGATCAATGACAATTAGCAGTCAAAATTTACCCATCTTCATGTACTTAGTCAACTGACCTAACGTATATGTATGTTGCATTGTATAATAATATACATCTTAACCAGATATTCGTTGTATGTTTTCTTAATGCAATTTCTCTTTCTATGCTTATTGAAGGTGATTTATAATGGATAGTTATACTTAAAATGTATATGAATTTTATCTAAGCACATAGGCGTACTTTAGGGTACATGTTCAATTTGTTTATGTGTGTGTGTGATTAAATAAAGTAATCTAAATGAAGTCAAATCAAATGTCGTATCTGCGAGCAAGTCATTCTTAAGGGCGAATTAGAAGTAGGTTGTGCATCTTACCGTAGCTTGATGATTTTTGTTTCTGTTTCTTAATCCATTTGCAAGCGTTCTCTTGAAACTCGGAAGGAAGTGAGAATATAATACTCACTGAAAGCAAAAATGAATATATATTCCTGTTAAAAGACATATGTTTTATGTTAGGATTGATGTGTGGTTGCATGCTTCATGATAGTATACTTCCAAAGAGAGCAATATGCGTTTAGATATGTATATACCAACACGAGTTTACTGATTTCAAATTTATCCATCTTCATTATGGAAGCTTGCAAACAAAGAACTAATGACTTTAAAACATGTTCGGGAGTTCTTATAGTACTGTCAAGGTTAGCCCATAAATGTTTTTAGTCTGTGTGATGTCGATGTTTTATGTTTTCATCATCTAATTGTTATTATTTAGTGTTATTGTTATTAACAATGGTCTGTACAAGGTAAATTGAATAATATACTGTACATTACTGATATGAATATTATTATACCTTGTAATATTTCGTATTTAAAATAATGCAAACTGTCAGGGGCGTCGATCGGAGGGGGCTGTGGGAGCAGTGGGGGCAGCCGCCACCTCATGAAAACTATGGGGGAACATATCGATTTGCTTTTGACAACTTGAAAAAAATCATTGAACGTAATGCAACACACTGAGGAAATAAGTTCAACTTTGCACCTTTAGAGGTGCAGACCAATGTCACACTGGGAGCACCTTTAAAGGTGCAACTTTGCAACTTTCAAAAAGGGCAAAGTTGCACCTTTCAGATTTGCACATGAAATATGCATGACAGCACCATAAAAAATAAAAGTCGTTAGGTATGACCCGACTTGGGGTCGAACCCGCGATGTTTCGGACGTGAAACGGGCGCTCTAACACTACGCCATCAAGCCGTTGCTTAATTGTTTACGATAAAATTGTGTTAACGATGCATCATTTCTAACCTTTAAGGTGCAAACTTGCACCTATAGGCCGTTTTCGTAATGGTATGGATACTTCATTGTTTCATTCTCGGGAACTTAGAGATGAGCTATTCAATTCACCTGCTATTTTTAAATGAACTTCAATAGCTGGAATCCAGCTTGCATATATTACCTGTTGCTATATGTGGACAAGCTTCGCACGAGCTTTCAGGTTGTCAAGAACAACCTTTGTTTAAAGGGTATGCAGGAAATTTAGAAGATGCCAATTTACACACGCCCACGCAGTGGGGCGAGCGCATAACCGTCAAAGGTGCAAATCTACTGGATTACCGCGGAAATGGCTCTGCACCTATTTCCGCAAAGTTGCACCTTGTGCGCACCATTATTTCTTAGAGTGAAGGATATGTTTAAAAAGCAATGCATACACTACAAAACCATTCAACTTGACATGAAATTACTACTACATACGCATTTTTTTTGGTGTAATTTAGATTTTTTTTTAAATAATTCTATACTGCAATTTGGCGTGCACAGCACAAACTTTTTTTAATATTTTTCTTTCTTTTGCCCCCCCCCCCATTGCAAAAATGAATCGGCGCCCTTGCAGACTAAGTGGATCGTAATTTGATGTTCGACTGTTTTCGGTTTTTGTTTTACCTGTTTATTGCACGTTTGTATATTAATGAACCGGCAACAATCGAAATAACTAGCTTATGAAGCAAATTATGTTTGTAATAATTGTTTCAAAATAACTGTTTACACACATACATTCAGTGTCAATGATGGCATGAACGCAAACGTATTTAAAATTTATACTTGAAAGGTCTCCGAATAAAATCGTATCTTTTTATCATAATATTACATATTTTCTAAAAAAAAATTATGATGAAATGTGTTAAATACATTTATAATCGTAGTTGGTTTTCTAATTGTCAAATTGTGACAAATTTGTTTGTAAGCCAAAATGTATCTCTATACCCAATATCTATGTTATCATAAATATTTTCATTGCAGTGTACCTTGTTGCTTTGCACGTTTTTTTTTGTATTATATTTCATACCTGTGAGTTACAATTAATGCAATAAGCCGTTGAATGATATCTATACATTACTCTTATGAATATTACACATTATGCCTATGTAAATTGCACAGTGAATGGATCGTAATTTGACGTTTGAACGTTTCGATTTTTTCTAAGCTGTGAATGACATGTTTACATGTTTATGAACCAGCAAATCGAAATAACTGGCAAATAATTCACGTTGCACACATATTTTTGGAAAAATGTATGCAAAATAATATATCAATGATTGAAAACGAACCTTTCGACCTATACTTGAAATGTCTCCGGTTAATTTCGTACCATTTAAACACTTATTGCACTTTTGGATAGTTTTGTAGCGGAAATAATTATAAGACAATGTATTGTGTTTTTAATTAAACTTGAATAAATTTGTGAGTAATTTACCATGTTTCTCTATTCAATTCTTGTGGCGTCATAAATAGCTAGCGACTTTGTTCGATAAGCTTTGCCAATGCTTTTCCTTTCACATTTCATTTAGACCGAGTCACGAAAGCGTTTGTGTGAGTGGGGGCATATGTGTGTGTGTGTGTGTGTGTGTGTGTGTGTGTGTGTATCTGTCCGTCTGTGTGTGTGTGTTGTGTGTGTGTGTGTATCTGTCCGTCTGTGTGTGTGTGTGTGTGTGTGTCTTTTTGAGAGAGTGAGAGAAATAACATATTTGGTGCATATGCGCGCGTGTGAATGTTTGCATATGCGCGGCATTTTTTGGCAAATATATGAAACTGTTACGTGATTTGCCAAGAACATGACCATCAGACATGCACCTAGACCAGAGGCATGTACATAGTATAGGAACAATGTTAAGGAACCGTGACACTTTCACAGGGACAAAGGTTGGAAAGTGGTTTTCGATTTTCTGAATGACACTACACAAATTTGCCTTGGATAACTTTCTTTGAAATGTCAGCAATTTTTGGCAGGGCTCAGAATTGAAAAATTGTGTAATTGGGCTACATGCATAAGAAATAAAAATTGCTCCTAAGGAATTGCTTCAGGATTGCTTGAAAACGTATGCATAAAACAAACATTTTGCTTGTTCTTACTGGAATTTCCTTTTTGATTTGACCATAACTCGAAGTACTGAGCGTCTTTCAAAATGTTCATGAGCGGCACTAGTACTGGCCGAAAGTGGTGAAGCTAGGCGGCTTTTCCCAACACGTATTGCATTGGAATATACTTTACGAAACCCGTTTTAGTTGAGTTTGCACCGTGTAAGAAAACTTGCTGATCAAAGTTTACTACATGAAAAAAATCATATGAGAAATGGGGTGATAATGTCGAGTAGCTCACTTCAAGGACGCTTTGCAAAGGTTTTAACGCGACTCGCTGGAGACACTGTCACAGCACCACTCAGGTACAAAAGGGTGGTAAAGAATTCGAAAATTAAACTTGTAACGAAGATTGACTTCAAATGTTTTTGACAAAATTTGGCGTGTAGTTTAAATTAAAGAGCGTACCGTTAATTAACACAGCCAATATTTGCTGTTGTATATGTACGAGTAATTCTACGAACAATGGTTCAATTTCCTGCGCCGTGTAAATGCGTAACAAATTATCCTCAGTATTACTTTAAGTAATTGAAACATTTCCAACGGTTTCACACCAAATCTAATTTAACATTGACAATGTTCGTGGTTAAGCTCATCTGTACATAGGAGATTCACTAATTCACGCTCGTACTTTCATATTGTCTGTAACTCTACATAGGACTGACTGTCCATTCGTGTGATGAAACCTTTTTTTCACGTCTTTCCCACAGTATACTCTCACTCTGTTTCCACATAATCCTAGCCTGCAATATTGCAACCTTTAAACGTTAACATTATTCTTGGTTTTATATGAACGAAAAGTTAAAAACTACAAATCGCTGATAACGTACTTAACTTGCTTTAAACTAGATCATTGATTCAATTAGTTCATGATTATTTCAATCATTATAGAAAGAACAGAAGTAATGCAACAAGTAATAATAATAATAATAATAATAATAATAATAATAATAATAATAATAACAATAATAATAGTAATTCATATTTTATTCGAAATAGACTGATTATACAAATAGAAATCTTCTGAAAATTCCGAAAATTCATTTTGCCCAATTGATCGTGGGCCCGGCAGCCACTGGGCAGCGCCAGATCGACGTTGCTCTATCCCTAAAAGTCGTTGAACGCCAAACAGGGTAGCAGCAACTCCCATCTTTTAACGTCTTTTAGTGTGACGCGGTCGGGCTTGAACTCCCAACCTCCCGGTTGTGAGGCGGACGCTCTACCAACTGAGCCAACACACAATGAAGCGTCATTGGCAAATAATCAAAAATTAAGAACATTCAATTTTAATATTTAATGGCACATGAATAAGAAACATGAGGGCCCCAAAACAAACGCATTTGGAACTCTACATTTGACATTTTCATACCTGGAGTTGACATCATCAGCCACCACAAACTTCTTAAAGGTTAATGAAACCCAGACATCTACTTGCATTCAGAGAATAGATAACAATAAGAGAAAGAAAATGGTGACAGTTTGAAAAATTTGACTGAACCGTTCAAGAGTTATTAATGTTCAAAGTTTACATAATCCTTATTTATGGAGGATTCTTAAATTGTCCACACTACCACTTTTTGAGATGAAAGTGTGGAGAACTCCCTATTGGTTTTGTACACAAATTTTCACAAATTTACGTTTTTCGGAAATGTTAGTTGTGAAAGTAATCAAATTCTTCCAGAAAACATGTACAAATCATTTTTGCTGGGACATACTTATACAATAAGCATGAGGCAATCAGATATTTCATTAAAAAATGAGAATAAGTGAAAATTTGTGTACAAAGCCAATGGGGAGTTCTCCACACTTTCAACTCAAAAAGTGGTAGAGTTGCCAATTTAAGAATCCTCCAGAACAACGATTAAATAAACTTTGAACATTCATAACTCTTGAACAGTGCAACCAAATTTGCTCAAACTTTCACTGTTGTATTTCTTTTATTGTTCTGTATTCTCTGAGTACAGGAAGATGTCTGGGTTTCATTCTGCTTTTTATTCCCGAGTAATTTCATTACAAGGCCATGAATTACATAATGGTAAGGTTTTTGGAGCATTTTACTCTTGTCGGTCACTAAAAATGCAATTGAGAGGTCCATAAAAATTGTCATACAGAAATCTGTTTGATTGATTGTTACTAAACACAACAAAAAAGTAACTACCCCTTCTTCAAACTACCATAACTTTTTAAAGAACCGGTTTTGAGCAAAGTAATTTGTCAAGGGTGTTTTCGCATTCATCGACTAACTTCTGTGTGAAAATGTGATTGCTCCGTCAAGTTATGCATGAGTGAGCACGTATTATAGGCAAACAATGTCACTTTTGAAAAGTCACAAGGGTCATTTTGAGATATTTGTGATGCAGGATATTGACAAATTCTGTTTCTGTTGAATAAGTTATATATCAAATGAAAAAAGTGGAACAGAGCTTTACAACTATACCCAATTCTTTGAGGAAATTATTCATTATGAATATTTTTGTCATGAAATCCGGTTTCCTTTTTTTCTGGAACACACTGTTTATTACTTCAGAGTGCTATCCACTCTTTCCAGCAGAACCACCATTATTGGCACGGATTGAAAATTCGGGCAAAAATTTTGTGCCCCCCCCCCCCTAAATTGAAGGGGTCCCACACGCCTATGAGTTAAAACATCGCTGTCGTGTGCTCCTATTACCCATCTGTTAGAAAGTTTATCTGTGGTCTCATCTCAACCAACTACAGCGACAGAATTTGGCGGGAAAACGCGCCGTCGGCATGCAAACTTCAATAAAATGGTCCGTATTTCTTGCGAGTGCCAAATATAGATCAAAGGATTCAGAAAAATGTTTACCGCTGATATCAAGGAGATGACCAACTGAACCCACGCAAAGTACAGATTCATAAAAATCAATACGTAACTCATAGTTACCAAGGAAAAGTAGAACGCTGTTGTCCCATAAATTAAAGCGAATGTTTGTAAAAGTCGTTTGTTTTCCACCAGCCGATAGTTCCCCGGACCGTGGTCCACTTTCCGTGCGATCCCGCGATAGACGAGATAGTAACAGACTCCAGTAATAACGACTGTTGCGACAAGAATAACTGTCGTAACTATTTGTAAAACAAAGGTCCTGACGATGAAAACTAAAGCTGAGAAGGAATAGGTGAAGATCCAGCTACAAACACAGACTATGATACAGCGCGGAGTTGTCACAATATTCTTCGTTCCAAAGGGGTCGTACTGTACGGTTATGAAGCGATAAACCGCGACGAATAGGGTGCTCAGAAGCGATCCGTATGAGCTTGAAACAAGCGTTATTCCAACCGCAAAACTCTGGGAAATAAACAGAAAAAGAGAAGTGGCCAAAATGTGGGGATAATATTTACAGTGAAATTAAATCAGTTTGGAATTGCCACTTACACTTGCGCATGGAAATATATGTCTTTGGGGCCACGTTGTGCATATAGCTCGTATCATTATAGGTCTTCGGTAAGCTATGTTATTAATATTCATGTGTGCACCAGATAGATATTGGAATGTAAAGGATTACGTATTCTTTTATTTCTGCAAAACTTATCAGATCAATTATAGAACCTTCATTATTTAAGGGTTCTTATCAAATACCTCATGAATTGAGCTCTATCTCACTCTTCAAAATCTGTGGTATCATAAAGTCATTTGGACATCTAGAAAATGCAAACTCGCTTCGACCAGTCTATTTCAAAAGTAACAATAATAATAACGTCTTATTTACCCAGGGTAGCCACTTCAGTCTGATAGACTGCTCTTCCAGCGGGCCTTGCATAACATAAATGTTACTATTAGCCTTCTCCTTTCTATAATGCCGAGCGCCTGGCTGGAAAGCAGGAGGTACAATATTTAAAAGTCTTTGGTATAACCCGGCCGGGGCTCGAACCCGCAAACTTCCAGACGTGAGACGGACGCCCTTACCACTAGATCATCACGCCGGTCTCATGACTTAGCAGGAATCTTTTTATAGGCTAATCATTTGTAATGCATGGTGATGACCAAAATTACTATCTTAACCATTACTTCATTCTGATTAATGATCTCCCATTGGTCAAAACTTATATCAGGGCCTGTAATTTTTCTGTTACACTTGATTTGTGAGGATTTAATTTCTGATAATGTTGCACCTAAACCCAATCTGCCACATAATTCAAATCAATGGAGACAATTATCTTCTTTTTTTTAATAAAAAAATACAAATTTACATGAAACGCGTGTGGAAGGAGAAGTACAAACTAGCATATTATCACCACGTGGGATATAGTTTGCGATTCGGTTTGGATGTTATGGTCATTGAAAATTATATATTTTAATTCCGCAATTTTGACTAAGGTATTGACATTGGCGGTTTGGAGGTTTATCGAGTCGAGTCGACATGGGCGTGTCTAAAGGTACCAGAACTACAGTTGTTGTTGTTGTTGTTGTTTTTTTTAGTTTTCATGAATACGCATCAACGTGGGCTTAGAACCATCCCGAAATTTCTAATTCCCCGCGTTCAGTAGCCCAAAATTGCATACGATTAATAATTTCCAT
Source organism: Eucidaris tribuloides (assembly GCA_001188425.1). Lineage (NCBI taxonomy): Eukaryota > Metazoa > Echinodermata > Echinoidea > Cidaroida > Cidaridae > Eucidaris > Eucidaris tribuloides. Next base: position 45,441 of record JZLH01S0170864.1, on the reverse strand, counting down.
AGGGATTGCATGGACCTTGTAAGGTTTTGAAATTACCTAAAGCAAGATGTAGCCGGCAGCTAACAGGAATAAGTTAAGAAAAATGGCATTGTGAGTAAAGTGAGAATTATGGTACATGGTGATAAAGAAAGCCCAAATAAGGGGTTACTGTGTGACACTCACCCTCAGCAAGCTAGGCCCTATAAATTAGTTAATTTCTCTTAATTTTACGTCTTTGCAAAATTCTTTCCTGGAAAAAAAAAACTTGTCGAAACAGCTATAGGAGGAGCTTATCGATTCAAAAATTGCAAACATTACTACTACGGTGCGATTAACACACGTCGGGTGGCATGCACCGGCCAGCGCACGTGCGATCTTTCTTAACGCTAATCATGGTAGCTGCCGGCTACATCTTTCTTTAAATTGATAATAACTTACCGTGTTATATGATTGATTTGGGATTAACAATAATGTTAAATAACCGAGTGCAGTGATGAAATCAGCCAGAACCAAGTTGAAGATGAAGACGCTGTGTTGTTTTCTTAGGTTTTGGCGACCAAGTATCAAGACGAGAAGACTTCCATTTAATAATGTTGCAAGAATCAAAATGGTTCCATTCAGGACTGTAAAAGGCAACCCAGCTGATTGGGTGGATGGGGCAATTTCTTCCTGTGTCGTATTCATGGTTATCTTGAACCTGAAGCTTAGAGAGAGAGAGAGCAGGTTGAAAATGGCGAGTTTCTGCTTTTAGACTCGTTTCATGTGCATGGGACATTTACACGACTATGTACATACATATTCATCCTCAAATTACTCTGCTCAATTAAACACGTTCTTCTAATAAGTATTTTAAAAGCGTACAGAGTTAATTCACGTCCGACAGAATTTGCTTTCACTATGAACATTCTGAGTGATTATACGAACAATGGGTTAATTTCCATTACGTAACATAGTCTAATTGATATTTGTAATCTTAAATAGTGCAAATTTAAAAAGGACACGATTTCCGCATCCATTCTTTAATGCAATGATATTTTTAGACATATTGCTATTTTACGGTTTGCAACGTTCAGTCGGGGTTTGAGTACTTTTGTAGAGCACACCACTTAGTTACCACGTGTTGGGGAATAACCCAATTTATTGTGCACAAATGAATACGTAAACGACAATATTGTGGTATCTTTGTTGATGTTATCCGAGCCTTTATCAGTCCTATTGAATCTGCATGTGCATTTCCTAACTCCCCTCTGACATCTTACTACCCTGTCCAAACTTTCTATTGCACAATGGATCAGACCCACATAGGTCAACCCAAGATTTTTATTTAACCCTAATCAGGCTGGGGTGTTTTTTTGGCTATGCTATATCTGGGAGGGGGGCTGATTCCGCTCCTCCCCCCCCCCCCCGAGATCTCGGCCGTCGACCGCGCGATCGCGCCGAAAATCGGCACGCACGTCGCCCATCACGTAATCTACAAGACTGCATAGTTAATTACCCGGAATTATTTTCATATTAATTAATTATGCTATTTTATGCATAAAATCAGAATTAAGCTGTAAATCACTAATCAAACCAAGCTCCAAAAATGTTCATTTTGGGGTCTAGGCACTCTTTTTAGTGTTCTTAGCAAATGTACTTGAAAAAAATTCGGAATCAAAATTGATTTCCTATGTATTTCATTGTTTTGTGAACTTTTTATGGATTTCCTTGTTTTTTCTACCTTTTGTTTTCTATTTTTTTCGTTGAAATTTGTCGGGGACTCTTTTGCAATCATAAACAGCACAAAATTAATTAATTTCAACAAGGGAAAGTAAAAATAATCATACATTTTTGAATTTTGGTTGAAAACACAATTTGTATTGAAATTGTACACAAAATTACGTTTTTTTAAGCGATTTGTGGGGTGACATGCAAGGACAAAATGTTACGTAACTTCGGAACCACGTACCCGGACGTCGCAAATTTGGTTTTAAAAGATGCGCGAGATTCGAGAGAAAAAAGTCATGAAACGCCTTGGCAACTGCTTTGCGCGTTGCAGACATATTGCGTGAAACGTCGTAGGGGCGGATTCCCGCCCCCCCCCCACCTTTTTAGGGTTAAAGGACGGGTTTCTACGGTGCAAATATCAATTTGCACCATACAACACCTTCCTTTAAGAAATGCGGTATTTGTAATCTTATCAACGCCAAATGAAATTATGACGTTTTGTATACGCATTGAGCACTTTTTTGCTGCAATTTGATATCCCTTCGTAATATTGTATATTTTTCGCCAACAAGGAGTCCTCTAATAATAGAGATCAATGGTGTTTTAAATGAAATTGAATAATATTTCGGCAAATATTAGTCGATTTCCCGTGGAGAGTTTATGATGAACCCATTAGCGACATGTAACCACTTAAAATAGCAATACCAAGAAAAACGTGTTACGCAATAAATGACACAGGAAATTGATTCACTGTTCGTAATGATACTCAGTATGTTAATTGATACGAAAACAAACTTGTGAAGTACTTAGTAGGATAGAAAAACAGCAGAACGCGTTTGCTTGATTGAAGGATTTCAATTATTGTCAGCAAATTCAATCATCATTACCAGGATTAGTACAGTGAATTATTGATCTTCAAATGAATTGCTCAGCGCCTTTTAGTGAGCCATTAAAACGTAACATAAGTTTCTTCGCAGGGGCGGAACCAGGGTAAAGTCTTAGGGAGCAAAATCCTTCGGGAAAAATTTTTGCTGGCCAAATTTTCCCGCCACCAAGTGAAAACTCAGAAATTGAGAGGGGGGCTCATCGGGAAAACAAAATTTTCCGATAAAAAAATACTGGGAATTTTCCAGGTCATTTTTTCCCGACAGCGAGCGACAAATCAAAAAGTGGGATGCGTCGGGAAAATAGATTTTTTCCCTAAAAAATGTCTCGAGAATTTTACTGGCCTTTTCCAAACCACATTTTTCGTCAGCAGCCAAAACTTATCTATTCACGGCCGAACAGACAAAATCTTAGGTGGGCAAAAAATCCGAAAAATGCTTTAAAAAAATACCCCGATTTTCATCACTTTCAAAGCAATATCCCCCGTGGGGGGGGGGGCGCCGCCCGTGCTTCTCCGTCGTATTCCGTACACATAACGATGTGTCTTCCGGGCAGAATCTCACCACTTGTAACCTGCACTCTACGCTTCAGTCAATAGCGATAAACAGCACTCAGGACGAACTCGCCCACGCCATCCAATCAGCCGCGTTGCCTTTTACCATCCTTTATGGATCCATTTTTATTCTCGCAACATTCTAATTAAACGGATGTCTTCTCGTCTTGATACTTGGTCGCCAAAATCTACGAAAACAACACAACGTCTTCATCTTCAACTTGGTTCTAGCTGATTTCATTTCTGCAATTAGTTCATTAACATTGCTAATCCCAAATCATACAAATAACGCGGTAAGTAGTTATTAACTTAAGAAGTTTCAAAATCTTACAAGCGCTAATGGAGATTCTTAAATCGTATGTAATCTTGGATTACCGAACCCGCGGAATTGGAAATTTCGGGGTCATTTTAGCAAACAACGAGATCAATTCATGGAAATTAATCACGTTAGTTGTAATTCCGTTAGTTATTAATTAGCATTTCTATGTCGACTCCGGTCAACAAACACCCAAACCAGGTTTTACGTATAATACCCGAGTCAATAAAAGGAATTAAAGTAACATAATTTACAATGGTCATTATGTCCAAGCAGTATCGTGGAATGTATTCCACAGGGTGATTATACTGCTAGTTCTAAATTTTCCTTCCAAAATAATACACTTACACTTTCGTGTAAAATTTCAGTTTTTATTCCCCCATAAAGAATGTGTGTTCTCCATTGGTTTGAATTAAATGTGACATGGACGCAGGGTACAGCAGCTTCAGTTATCAAGCGTAACAGAATAGTTGCATTGCCAAAATTTATTCCAATGTGAGTTGTGAGATTATACGATTGAGGGGGTGGGTGGTTATGCTAACCCTCATTTTTGTGAAAATGGACCTACATACGTTTTCATTATCTTTACCCATCATTCAACTCTCCTCGAAAATGAGGTGGTCAATAGACATTGGGCCGTATGCATAAAAAATAGTAATTGCTTTTTCTAGCCTTTTGCTTGAATCCATATGCATAAAAAAATGGAATTGCTTGCAAGTACAGATTCTTGCTTGCCTGCAAAAACATTTTGAAACAAAGGTTGTTCTTGACAACGTGATAGCTTGCCCGAGGTTTGCAGGTTTGTCCGGTATGACAAAAACAAGAATATGGAAATTGATTCCAACCATCATACACTCCAGAAATAATCAGTAGAATCGTTCCTCGATGGTCACATAAAGAAACATCCATAAATTTGTATACATTAATGAAGTGATCTTTCGTAACTCCCATGACAGGAAATGCTTCTCCTCTCACGCGTAATATTTTAATACATTATACGAAATCCGCCGTTGTGCTCCCATGAAAGTAATAGACCGTATACATAAAAACACTTGCTAACATCCTACAAGCCAAAGATGGATTTCAAGCAAGTGCTTTTTTTCGTATGCATAACATTTTGCTCGTGTTCAAACCGTTTTCTTGTCATTCGTGAGCAATTCCTACAAGGTCTCCACAACCATACAATAGCAACG